>MTSC01000046.1:72297-261255 GCA_002368545.1 Ramichloridium luteum | reverse complement strand
GGCGGGCAACGAACGCTCCCGCCTCTCGGCCACGGAGACGGTGCTGCAGGATTGGGACGCCTCGCTCGGCGGCGGCGGGACGGGTGGCGGCCACCACCACCACCACGGGGGGTTGGGGCCGATGACGAAGTTGTCGGACCTTCCGCCTGCTGCTGCTGCTGTTGCTGGGACTTCCGGAGCTTCGAGGGCTGGGTCGGCAAGGATCAAAAGGGAGGAGGAGGCCGAGGCCGATGGCGGGAGGAAGGCGAAGAAGGAGGCCTCGGGGACGTCGGAGAATGCGCCGGAGCCGAGACCGGAGGGGCCGGATCCGGGGGATCAGGGTAAGCCGTTGTTTGCGGGGGAGATCAAGGCGGAACCCGGGGAGATGTAAGGAGGGGTCTTTGGAGGCTGTTGTTTGGGTCTGGTTGGGGTTGATGGGCGGGAATGGCTCCCGAAGAGGCCAAAGATCTGTAGGATTACTGGACATATGTGGATGGTATGCGAGATGACTACAGTACCATGCTCACAAGCTTGCAGAGAAGTGCACGTATTGGATGGCGAATTGAGAGCATTGACAAGGCTTTGACGCTTCATGTTCTGACCAATGAGTCGCTAGATCTGCAACAGGGATGAAGCTGCTTGTGCTGTAGTGCCAGAAGAGCTGCAAGGTGGGATGGGTGAATCATTCACCGTGCATGGTTGCTTTCCCCGTCCCTTCGGGTTCTCTTTCGCTTGCCAGCACGACAGCACGCTCGCAACTGAACACCCTCATCACAGGAGAATCAAACAAAACAAAACTCTCAAGGTCGTCTTCAACATGCCTGCCCGCAGCTGGTCCGATCTTCACAACACTGCCTGGGACGGTCATTATACCGCCACCAAAGTCCTGGCTCATCCCGCCTATGTTCCGGCGGCGCCCCCAACGCCAGACTACTACGCAACCCACACTTTCCGGATCGAAGACGCCGCCGACGGAGGTCGTTGGCTGGGCAAACTCGGGCCGCAGCACCGCGCCGCGCTGACCTCCCTGGAGCTGCACGTCGGCGCCCAGTACGAGATCGAACAGAAGGCCTGGCGCCGACTCTTCCTCTTCCTCGCCGAACCCACCCACCTTCCCAGCTTGCGGCACCTGAAGGTCTCCTGGGAGGCGGAGATCACCACGGATGACAGCGACAACTTGTGGGCATGGGAGGACGCCGAGATCCTGCCGGATCGCTGGGATCGCGAGGAGCGGCAGGACGCACTCTTTGAGGCCGTAGTGGCGAGTCTGTTGAGGGCCGGCGGCGGGCGGGATCTCGTCGCCATCCGCGCGCTCGGCCGGATGCGACGACTGGAGAGCGTGGTCCTCGCCGGGCACTGTATGGCCGACTGGGTGCCTTACCTGTGGGATCAGGGAGTCAAGGTGCGGTTCGATGACTGGGCGGGAAAGGATCGGATCGAGTTCCAGCGACAATTCCCGCCGCCGGCGCGGCCACATGAGCCGTGCGAGGAGGAGGCGGAAGCGAGGAATGATCTTGCTGCCGTGGGGCTCTGGTGTGTAGGCGGGTGTCGTGTCGGGTGTCGCAAGCATAACAAGGAGTCCTGGATCGCAAGTACGTTGGAATTGTTCGGGTAGAGGGGTTTCGGTAGGGGATATGGCAATGCATTCAGTAATCGCCACAATAAATCGGGACTCATCGGTATTAAGGAATGATAGATCAAGCTAAGATGTGCTGAGGGTAACGTCTGATACCTGCAATTGGCACAACTCTGAGTCGCTCGACGCATTGCAAAAGAACCCAATCATCATGATCCGGAAGGTTTGACGATGAAATCAAATGATCTCATAGCACGAAATTTGCAGAGATGAATGATTAATATTGATATGCCTGGCTACCTTCGTATCCGTAGATCTCTGTGTCGAACAGAGCTCTGAAGTGTGTATGACAGTAAGTAGCCAGCAATCTCTCGCTCCTGATGATCAGCTATCTGGCACAGATACAGTCAGGGTATGGCTCCACTCTTGGTAAAATCGCCAATATCTTGTTTCGGAACAAGGATCCAATGATTAATGCTCAGTTTGTCTGATGATATACAGAAAGTCCAGAACTCTCTATGGGATATGCATTCATAGCCTTCCCGCAACTTCCGATTCCCGACCCAAGAGCAGCATCGGGCGCCACGAACCGCAGAAGTGTCGAGACTGGCTCAATTATGATAAGGTTAATGTTTTGTGGACAGTGAAGAGCAGGTTTTTGTATGGCTTCCACGCCACGCCTACACATGACGACTGTGAATAGACTTCTCATCTAGTCTTGTAAGAATATGCTCTACAATATGTACACAATGAACGCGGAAATCATGCCGTTTCGAACCCTTTTCAACGCCTTCGCTTTGTGTTCAAGATAAGTGTCCAGCATGTCCTGCTCATAAAACGTCTAGCAGTCAGTTGTGCAAGGCCCCACAGAGTGTAGTTCGACGGCGTCGTGTCGTTGGCCTGGATGCTTCCGGGCCCGTTGTAAATTGCATTTTCGATGATTAGTCACAATATGGCCCTGACCGGGCGGGATCCCATCCCCAGTGCTGAGATATTGATGGAGCGAGCTATAATTCGGGTACACAAGCCCGAAATGGCGTCACCTAGATTTTCTCTCCGGAGCGGATTCTCAAACATGAAAACCTCCACAGGGTACATGTCGCTATTTAGCTTCACGTATGAATTCACTGAGCCGCCTTCATCTTCGACTTCCCACGTGTTCAGGTTTTTATGTAATTGATGCAGCTCAAGACCTTGGCAGTCCTCTTGGGACCCCATTACTAAGAGCTGTATAAGAGCTTTAGCTTCAGAAATGTGTTCAGCCAAGAGACAGAGCTGATCCACATTGCGAACATTCAAAATGTGACGCCCTTCCCTGCCACGACCTGTGCTTCAGACAGTCGACCTACCGCAAAGATGAAGTCTCCCATTCCCGACTACCTCGCCCGCGTGCTCGAGAATGTGCGCCCCGACGACTCGGGCGCGCCCGCTGGATACATCGACGTGCTCGCCAAAGCGGACACGACCCGGCTCGGCGTCGCGATCGCCATGGTCGACGGCACGGTCTACTCCGCCGGCGACGATCAGGTCGAGTTCTCGATCCAATCCATCTCCAAGGCTTTCGTCTACGCGCTGGCGATCGAGGATCAAGGATTAGAGAATGTCCTCAAGAAGATCGGCGTGGAGCCATCGGGCGATGCATTCAACGAGCTCTCGCTCCACGAGGGCACGAATCGACCCATGAACCCGATGATCAATGCCGGCGCCATCACCGCCCACTCGCTCGTCGTCGGCCGCGGCGCCACCGCCGAGCAACGCACGGCGCGAATCCTCACGGTGATGTCCAAACTCGCCGGCCGCGACCTGCACGTCTGCGAAGAAGTCTACGAAGCCGAGATGAAAGACTGGGACCGCAACATGGGCCTGGCGCACATGCTCAAGGCCGCGGGCATCATCAGCTGCGACCCGCGCGAGGCCGTGAAGGGCTACATCCGGCAGTGCTCGATCAATGTGACGGTACGCGACCTGGCGCTCATGGCCGCGACGCTGAGCAATGCTGGCTACCACCCGATCACCGGCGAGCGCATCTTCCCGCATGAGAGTGTACGTCAGGTGCTGTCGGTCATGACGACGTGCGGCATGTACGACGCCGCGGGCGACTGGGTGTCGAATGTGGGTATCCCGGCGAAGAGCGGTGTGGCGGGCGGAATCCTCGGCGCGCTACCTGGCCAGGTCGGTATCGCAGCGTTTTCACCGAAGCTCGATAAGAAGGGCAACAGCGTGCGTGGCGTCGCCATCTGTGAGCAGCTGTCGCGCGACATGGGCTTGCACATGATGGACGTCAGCCAGATCGCGCGGTCGACGGTGACGACCAGCATCGCCAAGCTCACGCCGGCGGGCCACAAAGCAGACGACCACATCCGCCGCATCGCCATCTTCCACATGCGCGGCGCGGTGCGCTTCGCCGGCGCCGAGATTTTGACTCGGGCGTTGGCACGAAACCTCGGGGAAGAAGATCCCGCCGACCCCGGCTCGGGGGCCTACTCCGACGCCTGTGCCGTGGTCATCTCGCTGCGCGATGTCTTCTCGCTGAACAAGGTCGCGCGGCGCATCGTCCGCGAGGATATCGACCGGCTGCTGGCCGAGGATCGGAACGTCGTCGTCATCGATCCGTCCGGTGTCTTGCAGTGGAACACAGAGGAGAAGCAGCGGCACCCCAAGATTGTGGATGATCAGGATCAGGCGCGGGAGTTTATCGGTGGGTCGGGATGCTCGGCGACGGTGGCGCAGAGCTGGTAGACGCATTGGGTATGTGGCATTGACGTGATAAATTGAAAAAAGCAGGCACGACCCCTGGGAGGAAGGTGTTGGTACAAATCATCCCCTCATGTCGTTTGACGACGGCACAGACGGCATTGGCATTCCTCGGGGTCGAGTCCGAGGCAACGCAGCATTCTGATTTCGGTAACATATTTTCTAATCCTGTGACGGAATGAGTGATATCGATTTGTCGGCCACATCTGCCGCTGGATGGAACAATGATGCAAGCACACAATTCTTCCCGTCGCCTGGGTATATTCGAACTCGGCGTTTTAGCCTAATGAGATCAACCCTAAGGTGGACAGAACCCGGTCCACGATCGTGCGTCTAAACTGCTTGTCTTCGATGCAGCTTGGTAATGTTTGATTGCCGCCGTAAGCGACCATTTCTTGCGGTGGGTTAGGGTGGCACCACGATGTGATTCATGGAGCTGATCCTCACGCGGTGTTTGCCGGTGGTTGAAGCTGAACGTTGGCTGGCGCCGGTGTTGCAAAGATCGTCGTCGTCAGTGTGGGGAAACCCAAACGTGGGCAACCTCCCGAATGTGTTTCAATTCTGCGCAAGTACGGATGGACATTCGAGGCGGTGGGGGCAATGGCAGGAGCAGCATCCACGGATTGAGGGATCTCCATCATGATCAGGATTGGCGATACCGACAGTCTGATCCGAAGTTCCCATGCGCAACCCACGAGGCGACTGTGCGACCTCCCTAGGCTGTGCAGGCAATGATCACAGCTGCGACAACTCCATTGGCGATCGCCCGCTAATGCTCCACCTGCTAGAAGGGTGGCGCCCTCACTGCCTCATCACCATCCATGCGATGGATCACTTAGCCGTCGCTCTCCCGTTGCTAGCAAGCCTTCCTGCCGTTTCAAGCATGGCCCTGATGCGACCGGCACGCGTCGCCGACAAGGGATCGTCACTCGCCCTCATCCCCGACAAAGCGGCCATACATATCATATGCAACCTCACACGGGCGCATCCTCTCGCTTGTAGACCACACTTCCTTCTCTCCGGAACTAGTTTTTTGGACCCGGGTCGTCCAACATAGGCTTGCATTCGCGAGCACGCTTCGACGGTTGGCCGACGATTAGCACGGTCACGCTTTGATAATATCAGCTATATTCCCTGAACAAGAGGATATTCTTCCGGCCACGTGGGGGGAGCACTGTGTTCTGTGGACGACTCGCCCGGTCGACGACACGCGGCATCCACACCGACGACCTTCCTAAAGCGAAGCCTGGACCGGATAAAGTTTGGGGATACGAGGAAGAAGATATAAAAGTATGCTGGAGGAGGACCATCCACGTCTCTGATCGCCAGCACCAGCAACAACAAGTAACATCCTCACAGCGCAATTGCTCTCAAGGCAGAGTCTTTTCCTGCTCACGCATCTTCAAGATGAAGATCACGGCAGCATTGGCGACCCTCGTCGCTGCAGCTGTCGCTGCTCCCGTGGCCGAGATCCAGGCCGAATCTGAGGCCAGACTCGTCACTCGCGGCCCCGACGGGATGAACTACGTCCAGAAATACAATAGCAACCTCGGCGACTTTACTTACGACCTGAACACCGGCAAGTACTCCATGTACTGGGAGGATGGCGTCGATGGCGACTTTGTCGTCGGTCTCGGCTGGTCGAAGGGCGCGGCTCGGTGAGTGAATCAGAGGGAAGACGAAGGTTCCCTCACTCCGTCACCACGAAGCAAACCCTCTTACGCCAGTGTTCCCCTCCCAGCACGATCCACTACTCCGGCAGCTACAGCGCCGCCGCCTCGGGCTCCTACCTCGCCGTCTACGGCTGGCTCAACGCCCCGCAGACGGAGTACTACGTGGTGGAGAACTACGGCGACTACGACCCGTGCGCGCGCGCGCAGGGCCTCGGCAGCTTCACGGCCGCCGGCAGCGTGTACCGGGTCTGCACCGACACCCGCCACGACGCGCCCTCGATCACGGGCGTCAGCACGTTCCGGCAGTTCTTCTCCGTGCGCCAGGACCGGCGCTCCGCGGGGTCCGTCGACATGGCCGACCACTTCGCCTACTGGAATCGGCATGGGTTCCAGAGCGGCGACTTTAACTTTCAGGTCCTGGCGACGGAGGCGTTCAGCGGCAAGGGGTATTCGTCCATGTCGGTATCTTAGAGAGAGAGAGATGGCAGGGACCAGCTGATGAGAAGCGGTATCACGGTGGACGACAGTGACAAGACCACTGACTGAAAAAGTATGTGACCAATATCAACCGTATTTTCATGCAGGCAGGTTGCTCTCCACTTCTTCTGAACCGTCTGTCCGTCGTTGTAGATTCGTATGACAAGGCACGATGTTTGCGAGGTGCACTTATTCGAGCAAGGTCGACGCCGATATCAACATCGACATCGATCCGCGCCTGTGCAGATCGGGAACGTCGAGTCACACACGCGAATGACCCGGTTCGCTTGCCGGCGCTCGAGCAGGGCACATCGCAGTCCTGAAGGGAGGGGCGGGCTGTGGCCGTCGTCACAATCTCCCGTCTCTCACGAACCTCGAGGTCACCGGGGCACCACCAGCAGAACCACCCTCATCATCAGGATCGCCCATCTCCCGCTTCCCCACGCTCCCCGAGACATTCTTCCCGCATCCTTCGATGCTCCCGTGCGGGAGGGAGCGATCAATCTCGTCTTGGCAGATATGGTCCGACCTCCACCCACCACGACGAGTGATGACTTTGATCGGATGGCGTCGGAGGTTTTGGTATGGATTCGACCCTATTCATTTACTGACCTACCGGGCATACGTCTCACACATGTCACACATATCACACTCACGCGACATGCAATTTGCCAGGTAGGTCGGTCCATTTCGCGTTGGCCGCATCTAATAAGCATATAAGACAAATCATGCATGGATCATACCTTCGGAAGCCAGCCAGCCGTTGGAAGCTCTCCCTTCGCCCTCCACAAGCGAGCGAGAGATCCATCCGTTCCGTCGTAGCTACCCGTACTGTATCATCGTTTGTGACCGAAAGTCAAGTGAAGATCGAGCCCCGGGAACAGGGATTATTGCGTATTCTGCTTAGGTGCGCTCCAGGCGTTTCTGTACTTTATTTGACCTTTCGTCGTGGGGTGCGAGAGTCGATAAGGTGTGGCCACGGGTTCGCGGCGCGGCGTTCCGGCTCCAACGGCTGTATGGATTTCTGGCGGGGGCATTGCTGCCGGGGCGATGGAGGGGAGGCGCGGAGAATTCCGGTGGTGGTGCTGAATCGATGGATAATGGAAGATTCGATTATCGAGGAATCTCGAGAAGTCCTCTGTCCGGAATCTTCTGTACTTCCATGAAGATTTCACCGCGGCGAAGAGAATGGAGGATGTACCGATAAGATATCGCGGATCATGATCACTCCTGCGCCGCGCCCGCTCGCGTGATTGCCGGCCGGGCGGTGCATGTTCCGGGAGATATTTTTACGCTGCCACGATGGATCTGGGTTCGGACTCGAGCGGCTGCCGCGCTCTCTGGTCTCTTCCTGTCCACGCATGCATGGGAGGTCCAGTCGAATGCCGTTCGTGTCATGCAGGAAGGGTCAAGAGACAGACGCCCCGCCGTTGGCGACCCGAGTGCTGCCGCGGGGCATGCGTGCTGCAGGCGAGCGAAAGCGGCAGGAATCATCACCCACCGGCCTGGCATGCGGCCGTCAATCTATGTACAATCTCATGACGTGCATGGTGCATGCTGTCGTCGTCGTCGTCGCCGCCGTCGTTGTCCGGGCGAGGTATGGGTGGGTGTGTGTGTGTCGGAATATATTTCCTCGCATCGTCGTGCGTTGTGGCTCATCTCAAATGATCCTATACCCCATCGCTGATATCGGGGCGACCGACGTGCGCAGGCGTCTGACGTCTGAAGCGATGGGCAATCTATCGACCATCCAGCAGCAATCCGGTCTGCGGTCGCTTGGGATTGCGATGGCCGGACGGGTCAGATAGATTAATTCGCGTTCTGTGTCTTTACCCTTTGCGGCCACGAGCGGCGCGTTGGATGCGTCAAAGTCGGCCAGGGCGGGGAAGACGTCGGCCGTTGTGGCGGTATTGGAATTTTTGTTGGCGGTCAGCCGGGTGTGGGTAGGTAAGGTACTGTAAAGTGGCTGTCCGTGTCAAGTGTCGTCGCCCGGCAGCACGCGAGCGCGCAGATCCTCACATCGCGGAGAGGATTCTCGCCGTACGCGGAAGTCTCACGACACGCGAGGCGTGATGCCGATGGACGGAGCATGTATGTCTCACGCGCAGCAATCTCTGCGATGCTGGGCGGACTGGATGTACACACCGTCCCTACACAATCGACAAGGGTGACCAGCGCAACGACTGGGGACACCGCACACGGCGTTTGATTGCACAATCGATGGTTCTGTGGTTCACCTGCACAGTGCGCCCACACTCTCACGCATGCGCACACATGCATGCTGGCCGGCAGTCCGTGCGAACAGCATCAATGATGGACAGTGCTATTCTCATGGTACTCCTGCATCCCAGCCCGGTTGCAGGCGAGGCCGGAACGAGGTCGGCGCGGTGGCAGCACCAGGCCCACCTCAGCAGGAATATACAGTAGTCGGTATAGTAGTTATGCTACCGTCGCGACAGTAGTACAGGGCAGTACAGTGCAGGACAGTTAGTACAGTGAGGACAGGCCGGCAGACCGACAGCGCAGCGCAGAACAGGCGTGCAGATAGCGCAGAACCGGTGGGATGACGCGCAGCCAGTCGATGCACTGGCTGCCCGGCCCCCTGTCGCCAATCAGCGGCCACGCCCGCCCTTTTCTCTCCGACCGCGAACCTCACTCGTCGCCGCCGACGCTGCCTGTGCCCACTCACAGCCCGCGCGTGCCTGGATTTCGTCGGAATGGACAGTTCATGCGCGGATCGCCTCCTGCAGTAGCCACTCCCTCCTGCTGCGCGCTTCTTCGCCCGCCGGCCCTCTTCTTCGCTCTCGTGGCGTCGTCGCTCGTGCAGCCGCGCTCGTCTGCAGGCGGTGCGAGCGAGCGAGCGAGCCAGCCAGGAGCCGGGCGCGCGGCGATTGCTGGCTCGCTTCGGTTGTCGCTCTCTCGTCTCGCCGCGTCGCTCCTCTCGTCTCGTCGTGCGCCTGCCTGCTGCTCGCACCCGGCACCTCGCGAGCCTCGTTCGTCCGCGGCGGCGCTCGCTTATGAAGCCGCCAGCGAAGACAGAGACGCGCGCGGCCCAGTGAGCCTCTGCCACGCATCGCGGAGGCTTGCTCACTGGTGCCCAGCGTTTCTGTGCGCGCGCCTGTTCATTCGTCCGATCCTGGGAGAGGGAAGGACCTTCCCTGGCCCTTCTCGACCGCACGGCCGTCGTGAAGTCTTGCCCCCCTCCTGCTGGCCGGTGAGTTGATGGAAGGCTTTCGTCGGGCCACACCGACTCTCGATGCAGGTTTCAGAGCCTCTTTGCTGCCGTCAGACCGTACAGCCCACACTCCCTCACCCGCGCAGCGATCCGGCCTGTGCGCCCTCTGCGCTGGCGATTCGCCTCATGGGAGCGGACGCACCCCGCCGGCCAATGGCGGACAGGAAGTGGCGTCCGATCGACTGGCTGACCGATTCGGGCGTAGTCGTCTGGTTGGTGGAAACCCTGCCCACACTCTCGCGCACACACTCTCTTTCTCTTCTTCCCTGCCCTACGTGCCAGGAAAGCTCGAGCCATATAGCACCAGCGCATAATGGCCGAAGGGCCTTTTCCAATGCGTGGACGAGCACCTGAATAGAACGGTGGGTGGGTGTGGCAGTGACACCACCGGCCAGGGTACCCCGACGATTTGATAGTCCAGAACGACGGTACCCTAGTGGGAGATGCTCTGCATCCAACTGCTGTTCGCGATGCCGTGGTCCCTGCTGCATCTGCGACACACCACACCTCTCTTCCCGCCGAACGGCCGTCTAGTGCCTCGTCCTGTTCTCTCTTCCTACCCCGGAGAGTGCAGGCCGAAGGGAAGCAGAAAAGAAAACCGTGGACGCCAATACGTGGTGGGTGCGTTCTTCTTGGGCGTGGATCGCCATCCTTCTCGTTTGCATATCTACTCGCTCGCCGTCGTCGTCCCAGCCGGGAACCTCACATTGCTATTGCTCGATCAGAGCTTTCTGCCGTCCGACTTTGTCGACGCTCCCTTACACTCACTCCCTCTTTCTTCTGCTCATCATCTCTTCTCGACTACTCTCCGTCCTTTTCCTTGTCACTCCTTCGATCAGCCCCTCGATCGCCTTCATGTACCATCAATGATACCCTGAGCTCGCCGTGGTCAATGGGCGACTACAACCCGAACGACGGACACAAACAAAGTTGGCTGGCCCAACTCTTGTGCGGATGCTTCGCTGCTGACAGCGACGAGCATTCGAACGTCCACCACTCACCTCGATGTAAGTGCAGCAGACCGGGAGTGGTTCACAGGAGATGATAAAATCATTAACGATGGCACAGCATATTCTCGAGACTTTACCTCTCCGACTACTACTTCAACTACACCTTATAATGAACAGCCCGCTCCACGATCATCCCATTCGCAAGCGACTACGACGATACCTACCTTTCCCGTGCTCCGGCCCATCGAGCGCGGCGATGAATTTATACGAGATGCAGATCGTGTCCGAACGACTTCGAAACGACCTCCGGCGCTGAAACCTCTCGAGCTCGGCGAAGCATCGCTCTTCGATCGGCATCACCCGACCTGGTTACGACAACAAAAGCAATCGCCCGGCTACGCTCGGCGACCGAGCATTGGTGCCCCGACCGAGTTTCGCCGGGTCGAATTGACCGAGTCGCAACGACTCTCCTTGGTGCCGATGAAACTCAGCCCGGTCGTGCTGAACCCGTCGCGTCGGACCAGCGATGCTTCCTCATACGAGCCGTCTCCCCGACATTCAAGCCACGAACCACTGCCGCTATCTTCGTCGCGTCCGGCATCGCTGCAGGATCTCCGGGAGACGCCTTTCCAGCGCGCCACGCGACAGAGTCTCGGCCATGCACTCGATTCTCCCGCGTCCATGCCCGCCCTCACGACTCCGGAACGAGCGGTCACCATGCAGCCGATCATCGAAGACGTCCCGCCAGCCACCACGACGACTACGACGCCTGCACATCCCATCCCTCTCTCCGCGCAATCCTCCTCCAGCTCCATGCGCTCCCTCCGCCGCTACGCTCACCACGACTCCTCCTCGGTCTTCTCCACCCCGTCGCGGCCCTCCTCGTCCGCCGGTCCCTTCCTGTCACAGCAGCAACAACAGTACTCGCCCGCCAGCTCGATCCACTCCATCAACACAGCCTTCACCACGCCCCTGCGCTCCCTGCCGCGCCTCATCGGCCGCAAACGCTCCAGTCTCTCCGCCACCTCCGCGCGGCGATCGACGAGCGCCGAAAGCTTGCTCGACTGGGAGAAGATCGATCGCGAGATCCTCGAGCTGAACACGATCGTCGAGGAGCGGCGCGCGGAGGCGGCGAATGCCAATGGTAACGGAAACAGCAGCCGGCCGCAGACGGCCGCCGCGGCGTCGTCGGTCTCGAGTACTGGCGCCGTCGCGGGCGGCAGCAGTGCTTCAAATCATGCCAGGGCGCCCGCCGACCCCCAGCATATCCCCGCCATCGCCCCCGGCATGGCCGGGCGCGCGCGCTCGCAGACCCTCACGGCCATCGGCTCGGCGTTCTCGCGGCCGCGGCTCGCGGGCGCGTTGCCCGTCGCGATGAACAACCGCCTCTCGCGACCCTTCACCTCCATGCCCGACGTCCCGGTCCTCCTCGACGACGACGACGAAAACCACGACCAAGTTCCCGCAGAGCAGAAGAAGCGCCGCAGCTCCCTCTCCACCTTCGCCCCACCCACCAGCCCCGACGACGACCCCGACGGCCGAGAGCACGCCCGCGCGCGCGCGCACTCGCACTCCCGCATCCCCTCCTGGCTCTCCGAAGTCGAGGCCTCGCCCTCGCACGCGCCGAACCCCCCGCCCGCGGCGCAGCGGTACAGCAACGGCGCATCCGGGCACCAGGGCTACTACTACTATCAGCACCACCACCACCACCGGCGCCCGTCGTCGCTGGCGACGATGACGACGGTGACGGATGCCGACGTGCCGCCCTCGCTCACGGTCACGGCGACATCTTCGCCCGCGTTGCACGGGTCCAGCACGGGGGGCAGTGGCAGCGTGGGCAGCGGCAGCCGGCATCATAGCCGCTCGTTGACGGCGGCGGAGATGCTGGGCGGGGCGGCGACGAGTGGCCATGCCGTTGCCGTTGCCGCCGCCGCTGCCGCCGCCGCCGCGCGGAAAGACGAAGACGACGGCGCCGCGGACGGGTACGGATGTGATGGAAGACGTGAGTACGAGGCGGAGGCGCCCCCACCCCACCGGCATCCGCGGATCCTGGTGGGCGTCGCGTTATGATGCATGCACGAGAAATGTCCTTGGAGGATCGGGTCGGGACGGGAGACCCGTTGACGTTTGGTTGGACAGGACACACACGCACACACGAAAGAATACCTACGAACGGAAAAGGGGGAAAAGGGCAGAGCCGCGCGGTTAGAAAGAACTTTGGGAGAATTCAATGCCAATGCCAGCGCCAATGGCGCTTATTGGAGATGACGTCCGGCCGGCCCAGCGCAGGGAAGCGCGTGGTGGCCGGAATGGGCGACGCGTGGCCGATCCAGTGCTGTCCCAGCATGGGGATGTGATGGGAGTGAAAGAAAACCAAGAGTAATACGATGAACGATTTTTCCCCACCGTGCTTCCTGACCCTCGCGTCTGCTGTCCTTGCCTGCGCCTCGCCATCGTTGTTTGATCGTCGCGGGTCCCTGGACCATCCATTGGCATGCGGACGACCGCGATGATGCACGTATTTTTGCCGCTGTTTTCGAAGGCGGCGAATGGACGGCAATGACGCACGATTGCTAAAGGGGGGCCTTCTAGACGCATCCCTGCTGGTGGGAAATGAGCCACCCATTGATGGAGTGGGTGGATTCTTATTTATTACCCTGAATCCTGCGCTGTGAGTGGTCGGCGGGGAGCGCCGGGCTTGGTGATTGGGTGGATTTTCCAGACTGCGAGCGTGATTGGTCCCGTCAGCGCGCTTTCACAGCCCACCACTAGACGGCAGTTCTCCGGCATTTGTGTCATTGGCGTTCAGAGAGGATCAGCATCGTCCCGTCACCGTGGACGTGGAATGTCACGGGCAGCGCCACTCTCTTCCTATTAGGCGAGGGAGGGAACCGGTGCAAGAAATGTCGGGGATCGTCGTCCCTCATCAGGTCGTGCGCAGCATTCTTAGTGGAGTGGTGGCCGTAAGGACTTTTTTGAGCCTCACTCATGTGCACCTGTACTTCATATTGTGCCGTCGTCTCGGCTAGCGCGGCTGTCATGTCGTTGGTCATGCATACCCCAATCGCCGATATGAAGATTGTTCATTGAGACTAAACCTTTTCTCCCTAAAGCCATGCCTCCTTTCTACAGTAGCAACCCTGTGAAGAGATCCCCTCTGGAGAGATTGTAGTTGATGATGATGCCTACATTGGCGGCTTCATCCGAGCGAGGTAAAGTATCGAACTCTGCCAGGGTGCATCATACATTGCTGATATCTAAGGTAGACTGGCGAAGACCGCTTGCAGCTTTGGGAAATTGGGAGTGCCCAGACCTGTCACCGGATCCCAACCGGAGACAGCAGGGAAGCCATCGGTACCGCAACCTATGAGATCATCTTGTTAGCTCGCCGATCAGACAAGAAGGTTGCTGGCGAAGTGGCTCGAACGCACCCGGGTTCATCCCTCGTGTAATGTCATTGAATGCGCCTGGGTTTTGGTATAGCACCGGGTTCACGAAACCAACAGCACTCTTGCCCGCTGCCTGACGATCACTGTTGATCAGGGCGATAATAGAGGCCCTAGGGAGGAGGTGTAAAGGTTAGCGTGGGCTAATATGAGATTTCGGGCTGTGGGAATATATCTCGTACCAAATAGGTGTTGACAGGCTGGTTCCGGAGGACGAACCTTCGGCACCGCCGGAGAAATAAGTGAAGTTGACGCCGTTGCAAGACACGTCGGGAAATCCCCGCCCCTGGCGAGAGTACAGTCCGCCGTTGCTGGCGATGGAAGTCTTGTTGTTAGAGACATCGAGTCTGTTCGAAATATAGTAAGGATATTTGGGCACGTAATGCTCGAGGTATTGAGAGACGGCCTGATCCTGGTAGGACGGACGGTCGAAATAGTTGCTAAAACCACCCGAGCTGGCAAATCTGACGCTCGGGTTGCATGCGGCCCACCCTTGGTTGTTGTCCATGGCTGATTCCGGGTCATTGACAGTCTCGTTGGAGGACATCTGCGTCGCTCCCACCGAAAGGACGTACGGGCAGTTGCTCGGGAATTGCACGTTGAAGACGGTGCCATTGTAAGGATTTGCGTTGTTTTGGAGATCAGCCGGGTAGCATCCGTTGCTCCCGCAAAAGGAAAATCCGAAGCCCGGATTGGTGGCAATGCCGTAGTCGCCACTCGCGATTACCACCGTGTGACCACGGAGCGCCAGTTTCATGAATTCACTACAGACTCGTTCCTGGGACTTGGCAGATTGCCAGAAAAGCTCGGGCACGGAGTAAGAAATCGAGATGACTTTGGTGAGGGACGCGGTGCCACAGTCATACCCTTCCGACTTGTCTTGAGCAGTACAGTACGAGCCGTCGATTGCGTCCAGGAAGGACTCATAGAAGGTACCATTGACCGGATAGATGGGCTGGGTTCCGGGGCTGGTGGTCTGGAACAGTGTGATGTCTGAATCACCCAGGATCGCGTACGCAAGCTCGAGATCGACGTCGGCCTCGCTCGGGTCGCCCGCATTGGGGTCAGGTGCAGTGGCACCATTTATCGATACCAACTCAGGGTGTGTCCCATTCGGCACATACGGGGCGTATCTGGTGAAGAAACTGTCGAGGTCTCCTTGTTCGTCCACCGACCCTTCTTCGAAGACTCCCATGTCTCCCTTTTCAATTTTGGACGTTGGAAATGGGAGATTGTAAAGTGCACGTAGACATGGTGGGGTCACGGCATTGCTGCAGTTGCGGAGATCTGCACTTAAGTCGGACGTACGAGCGGTGAGGCGGTTTGCAGTTGATGATGGCCGTTTCGATGCATCTCGTCTCTTGGTGCGAACGACGCTCACTGGAGGAGATAATTTCACACCTGGGGTGATGTAGTCAACCACGTCAGCAACGTGTGGAGGAAGAAAGTATTCATCACAGCCGAGCCGGACGTGGCCTTGCGTGTCATGGTACTCAAAGATTGTTGTCTGGAGGAGTTCGGCAACCTGGCTCGCCGGCGCGTCAAATGCGAACCAGCCTGTGCTGGCGCTCTGGCGGAAGTTGCGAATGCCCGATTGGGTGAGCCAGTCTCGGACCACGTTGATGGATGCTTCCGAAGGGGCAAACTCGGCATTGACTTGATCGACCGTCCAGTGTCTACCGTAGTTGGGGGAGAGTGGCGAGGACCTATGCAGAGTGTCAGGTCACTGCGATGGCAGTAGGACGGCAAGAGCACCCCAATCTCGTGTCTTGTACGTACACATCCATGACATGGTCGTAACCGCGGTCCAGATTACGCTGGACCAGACCAATCCTGACTGGAACGATTGTGCTGTCTTGCAATGATAACGAGCGCTTGATGTGGACCCCGCCGGTTGATCGTTTCTCGTGGGGTGTCGTCAGAGGAGCGGCTGCCGACAGCGCGGTCAACCAGAGCACGGAGAACCTCATTCTTGACAACACCAAGATGCTCAATCTCGGACACGAAAGCCACTGGGATCCAGGAGCGCGCAACTGCGCTCATATATCGGCTCGCCATGCGGTAGCCGGTGCACAGCCGTGTCGTCACCAGCGCCCGTCCACAGTGTTCTGACAAGACTCTCACGAGCCATCATACTGGACGGTCGAGATACGAGCCTCTGTTGCCAGAAATAGTGCATGCTATATTAGCGATCTACAGTAGGCTTCTCGTACTACCGCCTGTCTAGCTTGAATCAAATTTGCCCTCGTTCCTGGAGTATTTGGCGGTCCTGGGATGCACGCCGGATACGCACGACGCCGGATCCCGCCAGCCATATAAACTACCTCGGAAGTCTTCGCGCGTGCGAAGCTTGTAGAGCTTGTGCGAAAGCTTCTATTGTCTGTTGGATGGGAATACGAGCGAAGCGCAGGTCGGGCCGTCAGTTCGTGCGCGAGCGATTTCTTTGGTGCCTGGCAGATCATCGGCAATTGCCCCCCGCGCCTGGCCTGGACTGATAACACCATTTTGGCCATACCTCAGAGCCCGGACCGGGGCTCTTTCATAATTACAGAGCGACCAGGCTAATGGTAGTATATTCATGCCGAGAAAGTCTCCGCTCCATTTGCCTTCTACAATCATACAGTACATACAGTACATTCAAGAAAACCCAGCCACGATTGTATTGTAATCATTAAAGTCCCATTTGCGAGGTGAGTGTCCTGCTCTATTTCACCTTGCTCCCTCTCCGCTGCTGCGCCGGCACCTTCCCACTCACACGGGGACTCGTCGGAGTCGGCAACGTGCCCGGAATGGCGACCTCGCGCATATTGATCCCGAGTCGTACCTCACAAATTCTCATCCATAGCCCTTGCAGAGCGCGCTGAAGTTCCAGATTGACCTCCTTGCCCATGAGCCCGACGGCAAGCGGCGCGAATGTCTCCGCATGCCGGCCGAAATCCGCCGCCGGGAAACCCGTGTAGCCCTCGAGCACGTCGATGACGACCGGCCGCCAGGTGACGATGTTCCGCTGTTGGGTCTCTTCGTCGAGGGCGATGTACGATGCGATAATGTCCGTGCAGAGCGGGATCAGCGCGGCCTCGGTCTCGGGCCGGCTGGCGGCGCGCTCGTCGCTCGAGTCGGCGTACATGCGCAGCAGGATCAGCACGTAGACGCTGGCGCTGCCGGACTCCTGTTTCAGGAGGTTCGGAGCCTGCCGCATGAAACCCTCGCGGAAGAGCCGCGTACGCAGCTCGCGGTCTTCGTTGAAGCGCTTCGCGAAGTGGTAGGATTTCTTCAGAAGGGCCATAAGACGCAGGAGCAGGTGCGAGGGGATCGACTCATAGACAGCGTCATTGCTGAAGAGCTCCGAGACCGTCTCGATCATGAGCAGCTGCAGCACGCACTTGGTGATGATCTGGTTGAAATATCTCCGTCGCGCAGCCGTGACCACGACCGGGGCTTGTTGTTGTGTAGGTGTCGCCGCGAAGTCTTCCAAACCGGCTTGTTGCTGTGAGTCCAAGCTGGCCTGGCTGTCACCACCGATCAAAGGCGCATCGTTCGTGGTCGACTTGCCATCGGCATCGTACTGTGCGATGTCATCAGGAACGTTTGACGATCCGTTCACCGTGATCTTCAGCGCATTCGCGGAGTGAATCGACGCTGCGTCATCAGCATCGGCTCCATTCGCATATGAGCTATCCTTTGAATATGAAGACGATGTAGCCGCCGAGAAGAGTTCCTTCGCCTCCGTACGGGCGAACAGGTCGACGAATGAACCCACAATCTTCTCCCAATGCGCGGGCGTGAACTTGGTGACGTTCTGTAGTATCAGCTGCTGTAAGCAGTTGCTGCCAATCCGCGCGAGCGTATCATTCTCTTGGCAGATGCACAGCGCGAGCAGATCGAGGAAGCGATCCAGCATATACTCCAGGCTCGAGAAGAAATGCGTGAACAAGGTGATCATATTCCGCAGCGCCTGGATCAGTGTCGTCGACAGCCACACCGACAGCTCTTCTTGATTGACCGCTTCATGGTTGATCGCACGACGATCCTTCAGTACCATGAAGATCGGATAGAGCAACTGGCGCCACAACGTATCCCAGAAATCCCGTGGGAAATCGCGACCATAGCGGGTCAGGGTATCAAAGAGGTAATTGAGCGCGCGGGAGCGCACTTCGAGATCTTCGCCCGTCATCAGCACGTCGTGGAAGGCGAACAGCACGGGAAACCAGAACTGCTCTTCTTGCGTCTGGCGCGTCAGCTGCTTCGGCACGCCGTCCGTCTGTGAGGCATCCTTGTCGCTCGGAGCGGTCTTCTGCGACAGCGGGCACTCGGGTGTGCGCAGCATTTTCGGAACGGAGGACTTCAGCGTCTCAATCGCCTGCAGGCTCTTCTTCTGGAACTTGATATTTTTGCTAAACTCCGTCAAGCACACGACAAGATCCGAGAAGGCGCCCTGCGAGATGACAACGCCGAAGCGGTTATTGTAGACCTGCGTGACGTTATCGAATGCAAGGTTAACGATGCCCTCGTACGGCTCGCGCGCCGCGACCGTGAACACGCCGAACATGGTTCGCCAACCGGAGCGGATCATGTCGCCGCGAGCTTGGATCATCTGGATGAGACAGCGCAGGACGAGATCCTTGACGGGAACCTGCGACGCATTGCTCAGGATCAGCTCAAAGGGCTTCAGGAAGTCCTTCTGGAACTTGAAACCCGGCAGCTCCTCGATCTCCATGAAGCGCATACTCAGCTGCCGCAGGCTGTTGAGTGCGAACGGCACGACGTGCGGGTTGTTATGACAGCCGACATCAATGAAATGCTGTCCGAGCACCTGCCAAATTCTCGTCCACTCGAATCGCACACGCAGCATGTTGTACCCCGAAATCTCCACGATTTTCTGCAGACTGTAAGTGCGCGGAGTGTCCGAGAGACCTGACGACTGAATCTCCTGCCAGCTGACCTGCACGAGCGCCTTGACGAAGTCGACAATAGCATCACCAGACAAGTTCGCGGTATTCGTGAAGATACGGTCGACGCCGCGGATCATATCCACACCACGCGATTCTTCCGCGATTTCGGCCTGGTAGGAGCCTGCACCGTTGGGCCGAGCAGATGGCCGTCTGGCAATCTGTGCGCTCTTGCGCCCTGCGGCGCCCGTGGAGAGGTTTGTCTGCGTGCGCAGCATATCCGGAACAGCATCTTCGTTGACGCCGCTCGAGATGAGCTGAAAGCGGTCGAGCTGCGAGATGCACGTCAAAACATCGCGCCAGCTCTCTTTCAGGAGGTTGCCCTCGGTGTACGCAATGTCCAGCAGCGCGCGCAGCGCCTCGACGTTCTTCGCCTTCATCTCGGAGAGGTTATACAGATTCGTATTCCGCGCGAGACTCGACACGAACGCTTGGCGGGGATCCTCGAGGTCGAAGAGGCAGGCGATCCGGATGGCCAGCTTCTGGCCTTCCATGCACAGTCGGATCGTCTCAAGATTCTGCGTTTCTTGGGCAGAGCCTGACAGTGCCGTCAGGAAGCTCATCCACGTGGCAGCGAACATCGGGCCGACGTGCTTGAAGGAGCTGGCTGTTAGGAAGCGTCCTTGGTTGGTTGGGCCTGTGGCGGCGGCACCGCCTCGCCGTTGCGACCGGAGCAGGTTCTTGAAGAGCTGCTCTGTGCGATTACTCATCTCCTCACTTGCCTGCACATACGCCTCTCTCTGCAGATCACGTCCAACATTCGCCAGCGTGTTGACCAGACCCGTGTTGGCCTGATTCGTCGCAATCAACCCCATATCAGCCGCCTTCTCGCGCTCGGTATCCAGCACGATCTCGTCATTTGCGATTTCCTCGAAGATTCCCTGTAAGTACTCGTCCGGCAAGTTGGCGTTATCGTTGATACCGCGGTTATTCTTGATAAAGTCCTCGGGCGTCATGCGCTTCTTGACCTTGGAGGAGTGCTGGTCCACGTTGAGCATGATGACACTATACGAGAGCACGTACGCGGTGTCGGCATTGGCGAAGGCGTTCGGATTGCCTGCGAGGTAGCGCTCGGCGAACTTGAGCACCAATCGGTCGATCTTCTGCGCCTCACCCGGCAGACGGAAGGATTGCAGGAATCTTCGCAGCGCCGTGACGAAACGCGTGCGGGTGAAGTCCATGAGGTCGACGAATGCGTGCATGATCTTGATGTTGTCCTCGTCGCCATCTCCGAGGAATTCACCGAGGGCCGTCTTGTCGATCCGTTCATTGCCCAACAAGAACCGTGCAATATCCCTCGGGTCCGGCGACGCAATGAACCCGTCCGCGAGAAGCGCTTTTAAGCCACGCTTCGGCTTGAAGTTGAACTGCCGTATCGCATTATTCAGCGCAGTCTTCCGGATCTTGACCTTCTGCAACTCCTCCGGGTCGTCTTCTGCTCCAACTCGGGGCGTCGAGGGCGGCTGTCCCTCGTTCGGCGTGCCATTCGCTCCGTGCTCGCCGCCGCGGGTATCAAAACTCTCCCTTGCATCATCGACCGAAAACCGCGCATCGCCGTCTGGTCGCACGTTACCCCCTACAGGATCCTGCACGCCCTGCTGGCCCCAATCAACCATACTCCGGAGCGTCTCATTCAGACACTCAAGTCCTTGCATTTTCGTAGCATATTCGGCCGGAAAGCCCTGTTCCGTCTCATTCGGACCGTGCATGTTGTTTGTCGACAAGCTGGGCGGCAGCGTTCCGCGATCGCGCCAGTCATTCAACGATGTGTGCTGCCGCGCCGTGCTCTCCAGGAAAGCCTGCTGCTGCTGCGCCGTGACAGCGACGGGTTGGCCCGCGATGCGACTGACGTGCTCGATGATACGCTGGAACATATTATCCAGCGCCTGGCGGTCGCAGTCGTAATTGAGATAAATCTCAACCAGCGCCTTCGGGTCGGCGGCCAGGCGGCCGAAGATGTGCTGGATGATGTAGCTCTTCTGCCACGCGGGCGCCGCGCGCTTCTCGAGGATCGTCAGGTAGATCTCCTTCAGGAAGACTTCCAGCTCGCGCTTCAGCTGCGAACGCAGATGGCGCAGCATCAGCCAGAAGATCTCCGCGGATACTTCGAAAACCCGATTCACGCTGCTGGCGCCATTGCGGCTGAGGCCTAGGCAGAGGTATTGCTTGATGGCGTGCGTGAAGTCCGTCGGCTCGCCGCTCGAGGAGCTCCGGATAGTTGCATAGGGGGAGGTGAAGACCTCGTGGTGGTTGAACAGCACCGTGTGGACGATGTGCAAGCTAAGGAGCTTTGATCGCATGCCTTGCGACTTGATGTCCGCGAGCTCGTCCGGCTTGAGGAGTTTAGTAGAGAGCTTGCACATTGCTCGGAAGACGAGGAATGCATCACGGATGTAGATTTCGTCCTCTTCGTCGTCCTCCGAGATGACCTCGCTGCCTTCACCCTGAACCGTAATGGTCGGGATGTCGGTACCCGAAGCAGCCCGAGTAGGTTGTTTCGAGCCCTTCTTCGCGCGACTGACCGTCGTCGGCGCCGCGTCCGTGATCCGGGCATCATCAAAGTCCTTCTGCGTCTCGAAATCCTGCAAGGTCATTTTCGGCTGGACTTTCTCCTCTGTAGGCGACTCCGCCTCAGGCACCATTGGAGTTTCGTCCCCCTGCACGCTCGATGCCGCATCATCCGATTGCACGTCTGCGCCTGCGCCATTTGCCAGACTCGTCTTCGAGGAATTCTCACGTGCCGTTTTCGCCGCGATGCGCACGCGCACGCGCTCGAACACCGTGCTGACCATCTGCGTCAGCGTGCCCTGGGCGATCTGCTGGTTCGCGCTGCTCTTGCTCATGAGGAAGATGTTGTAGGTCTGGCGCACGCTCTTTAGCAGGCCGGCGCCGTGCACGACGATCTTGTCGTTCAGGATCGCGGCCAGCAGGCTCTTGATGATCTGCATCTGGATCTCGACCGGCGTGGCCTCGCCCTGGAAGCAGTCGCAGATGGTGTCGATCGCGCGCTCGATGAGCGGCGGCGGACGGCGGGCGTTATCTGCGCTGGATTCGTCATCCTGCACCTCGGTGCTTGACGGGGCAGAAAAGTAGGAGTAGCTGATGAGCTTGCCGATGCAGTCGAGCGCGGTCACGACGACCGAGATCGTGGAGGCTTCCGTCGCGAGGTTGAGCGGCTCGAACAGGACCTCCGGGTTGATCTGCGAGGCATCGCCTTGCGCGGTCCGGATTGCTGTCAGCGCCCGCGTCGTCGAATCCGCCAGCGGCTTCTTCTTCCGCGCATCTTTGGAGGCGGCGATGCTCTCCAGTGCCGTCACCACGAAGACCATGCTGCTCCGAGTGGACTTTGTCGTCGATCGGGTCGCATTGGTTGCGGTGGTGGACTGCGAGTCTGTCCGTTGGCGGGGCGTGTTGGAGACCGGTGCAGGGGTTGGCGGCAGGGAATCGGTGTCAGGCCGCGGCGTCGATGTGTTGGTGATTACGGCAGGCTCAGAAGCCACCGGTATTTGCATCGGCTCGGGTTCATCTTCAGCAGGGTGGGCCTGTTTGGCGGAGACCTCTTCCTCCTCGTGTACACCTTCCTGCTGCTCCACTACTTGTGCTGAAGGCTCTACCTCCTCTTCATCCTCCTCTACCTGCTCTTTCGTTTCCGGAACAGTCCCAGGTTCCTGCTCGGAAGGGGCCACCTCCTCCCTGGATTCGGTGTGCTGCACGTCCGCCATGGTTGTGCTCCGGATAGCTAGGGTCTGCGGGATAGGGTGATGGTGAGCGTAGGCAGCCGGAGCATACTATGATGTGCGCATCTCTCGCCGTCCAAAGACTTCCGGTGATTCTCGCTGAGCTCCCGCAAGAGAATGTAGCGAGATGCAAGGAAAACAGGCAGTTCCAAAAATGGATGCCTTGTGGTGCAATTCTATGTGCTGCAGAAGCGCAATAATTCCGTGGAAGCCAGCAAGCACGAATCTCAATAATAATACGTACAGGACATTCCGATGGGGCTTGCCAGGGTCTGGCGCACGCACACCTCCACGCTGGACGGACAGCCCGCCAAGGAGGTCGGCCGGGCATTCCCTTTGCGACTAGTGAATCGCTAACAACGCGTGCCCAGCAGCACCAGTTCGCACACGGGCCCCTCCGCGCCATGGCCTGAATGGCTGTCCTGGACAGGAGTGTCACTGTGAGACCGGCCTTCGGAGTCAGATGACTATATGGTTTTTCTGCCACGATTGATACAATCGTACTAAACCTCCTTCCATCAGATATTGGATCCATCAATGAGCCTGTCTCGAACGCACGTCATGGTGCGTCCAGTTCATCGTATTTTGCGGAGAAGATTAGGTTGCAGCTCCATCCTAGGGGACGTCTTCGTACAGTAGTAAGCCGATATCCAACCCAGAGATACGACTACATTCCGGTCCATCTATATGTATATATATGATTGAAGCTGTGTATAATTTCTACAAGGCAATGAATATTAAATTTTCACAAACCAGTGGAGCATAAGGTCCGACTCGAGTGCGACGTTGTGTGGTTGGCAGCCTACATACCTAGGTGAGAAATGTAAAGTTCTCTGTCTTCATCATCACCATGTCGTCTTCGTCATCGCCGCAGGAACTGTGTATCAAGTGTTGCGAACTCGTCGACAAGAGGGTACTACAGACCAATAGCCACGATGAAAACAGAGATCTCGAACATCAGGCGCGCATCAAGGAGGAGATGATCAAAGCCTCAAATGCTGGCTGCCGCCTTTGTCGCATGTTCGTCGAAACGAGTGGTGGATTCGATAGCATAGACCCGGATATCTCAATGGTCTTTTTCTCATTGAATGGCAAAGGTCCGGAAGGATGGCGCTTGGGACTTTTCCACGTAGAAAATGGGGAGGAGTTCACTGAAGAAGCGACTACTATCCACATGTCGATGAGCGTCCAGATCGATTTGTGCACAGGTATAAAGCTGCATATTTGAAGCGTTCGGTGACATGTACTGAGATGACAATCAACCAGAAAATGACACGCGCACCAAGTTGCCGCAGCTACAGGACAGCACCGGCGCACCAGAGACCTTTAGCAAGATCCAGTCGTGGATGCGCATCTGTGAGCAGCACCCTGCCTGTATTGCATGGCCGGGCGCAACTGTCGGTCGTCGGAACCTACCGACAAGGTTGCTATACATCAAATCCGACGCTCAAGGCAATTGTCAAATCAAGCTTGTGCTTGGCATGAACCTTCCTGAAAGTACTCGATATGCGACTCTGAGCCATTGTTGGGGAGGCACATGTCACGTCAGATTACTCCGAGAGAACATTGACGATTACAAAGAAGAAATACCATGGGACTCCCTGCCGAGAACATTCCAGGACGCTATCGTTGTAGCACGAAACATCGAATTGGCGTATTTGTGGATTGATGCGCTTTGCATCATTCAAAATTGTTCGGCTGACTGGGAAACTGAAGCACGCCAAATGACAGTCGTCTACGCAAATTCGTCCCTCAACATTGCCGCCAGTGCTTCCTCCGACGCTTCGCGAGGCCTCTTTCGCACGCGAGAAGTTAGAGGTCTCGAGTCTTTTGTTGTCGACAGACAAGGGAACAGCGGCGGCAGCGTGAGACTCTTGTTCTATAACAGCAACTCATGGGATAGCGACACGAACTATGAGTCGGCACTGAGTAGCCGCGCATGGGTGGTACAAGAGCGCTGGCTGGCTCCGCGCGTGGTTCACTTCGCACGAAAACAAGTCCATTGGGAATGTCAGAGTCTGATATCGTCAGAATGCCTGCCTAGCGCTCATGATGTCTACCACATTTATTCAGCCCAAGACTTCAAACGCGTATCCACCAAGTCGATCCTCGCTTCGGCCGAAGGAAAATGTTATGACCGTGCCGAGCTCCTCGAACTATGGGATGGACTGGTCGAATTCTACACAGGGTGCAAGCTCACGTTTGTCTCTGATCGTCCAATTGCTATTTCTGGGTTGGCTGAAGCGTTTGGCAGGCTACTGAGATTCGACTCCCGAGATTACATTCATGGTATGTGGCGATCTCGGCTCTCCCATGAACTCTTGTGGAGAATCTCTCCGTATGCCAGAAACGACACGTCCAGAATATCCACCAGCATACCTTCGTGGTCATGGCAATCCGTCAACTATGAGACACAGTGCACCACGCGCCCCGGTGGCTATGCTTATTCGCACTTCCAGGTTAATTCCGAAGTACTTGGAATACGCGATGTGTGTCGGGGCACCTCTTTCGCCGCCATGACTGGAGGGACTTTGAAGGTGCGAGCGCATCTCCTCCAGGCAGCCATGCTGAAAGGATCCGGCACGTGGCCTGCATGGCCTACTCCACCACCACGGCCAATGTGCACGCTTCGGGTAAGCGGCCATGACCTCCAAGAGTACCAATCCTTCCGGCTCAGCCTCGACGATCATAGCGAAGCAGCGCTTCAGGGTGTCATTGATCAGGACGTCTTCCTGTTGCTCGGCGGGTATGGTGAAATGCTGCCATTGGATGGCATGGACAAAGGCAATGGACCGCTAGACACGAACGGCCCCACCTGCATCCGTGCCGGCTCGTCTTCCACTGAGCCGCCGCTCTTTCCTGCTCAAGGCTATGAGTGTCTCGTTCTGAAACCCATGAATCCCACGTCAGACTTGGCAACGTTCTATCGTGTAGGTTATATCTCGTTCGACGGTGTAGACATGGGCGGCATTCTCAAAAGATACTATTGCGAAGAGAAGTTTGCATCTTGGCTCAAAGATCAGAAGGTCCTCGATCTGCAATTTCGACACGGCGAAATCCCGTTGTCGCTCTATGAGGCAGTCGACGATTGCCAGCGGTACACGATCAATATCGTTTGATGTCGTGATGAATGCAGTCACTTCAAAGGGGATGCTGGAGCAACCACTACGAAGGCAATGTCGATGAAGCAATCGACATCGACCACTCCACTCTCAACTAACAATGATCCCCAAACAGCTCCCGACGTCGAAGTCTCCCGCGCCACGCGCTACCAGAATTTATCGGCCTGCCATTACAGAGGTGATACGTGATGGGCGTTCGAAGGTCAGCTCCGCGACGAACGATGATATTTTGACGGGCGTATTCCCCGCTGATTTGAGTCAATTCTGACTCCTGATTCCGGTCGAATAGGATGATTTTGCGGTGTGTGTCTTCGAGATGCTCATACATGTGTTCGAGACCAACGCTTTTGAGGTTCTCGTAATGGTCGAGGGTTAGTTGTTCCAGAAGCAGCGACAGAGGACCCTGCTCGATTTCTAAATAATGGAGATATATGCTCTCGAGGGTGGTGCTATGATTTCTGATGAAAGTCATCAATTCGGCGATGTTTGCTGTCAGACCACCAAGGTATATGGTACGCAGTGAAGGCAATTTCACAGATTCAGCGAGTTGATGGACATCTTGTTGTGCTATACTCTGGCGAAAGGCCCACATATCTGACGTCTGTGAGCAGGTCTTAGGTCTGAAGCGAGAGATGCGTAGCTCTTCCACAGACGTGCAGACTCCCAGCAGCTTAGCGAGGCCGCGGTGCTCGATCTCTGAGGTGAGAATTCGTTGGAGTTCGTCAAGCTTTTGCGCAGTAGCCGCCACGTTTGGGTCGCGAAAGCAGATACCAAGACTACGAACACCGGATATAGATGGCGCGTAGTCGTTGGTACCATCAAGGAATGCAACCCCAAGTACGTCCGAAGGAAGGCTGCAGAATAACGATTCCGGATCGGAGGTGAACAAGTCGAACGCGCGGACTCCGACTTTACTCTGCCGAAGAGCCGCAAGAGCCAATGCGCCAGTCTCTGCCGCGACGGAGAGAATTTGTTCTCTGGCCGTCACATCCTCCCAGGACTCTCGGGGCATTACCGGCGGCTCGTCTGGAGCCTGCACGACCTCGACTTTAAGAGACAGCCTGTCGAGACCAAGTGAACTTTCTCGGACTTGATCCAGAGCTGACTGTAGGTGGCTCAGAGGAAGCCCATCTTTCAATCCTGACTGCCATTCCTTGATCCTTTGATTGAATATATCGAGGTACTCCCGTCTTTGCGCCGATCGCTCGTCTACGCCGACGGCAAAAGGTGAGAAAGACTCCGCGGCGTAGACGACGCCAACGAGAGTAAGATCTTTGACGACATGGCCTAAGCGACCGTCACGAGTGGCCCACGCGAAGTCTTGTAGCTCATCAAGAGTAAGGCGCACACGCTTCGTCCGGAAGTACGACTGAAACGTCCTCTGGCTGGTTTTATGGCAGATCTCGCGACTGACGCATCGCAAGTGACGAAGATCCTGAAGATCTAGGCATTCCGCAATATATTCGAAGAGCTCGCTGCTCAAATTGCTTAGGCTCGATCGATCCATTGTCGAAGGGTTGTGATTGAGAACCCGTGGAAGTAACCTACGCCGACAATCAAGAGAAATGATTCATTGACTGTATCACATCACGAACATGTTCTCACTTATTTGATGTGTACATGCCCCAAGATGCAACATGAGGTGTGCAACGCAAAAGGCAAGGAACCACGAATACAGAGTACTTATTTGTGTGGCAGGGACTCGAGCTCGCTGATGTAAGGTGCCTAACATGTTACCGGTAGTTACCTAACGCCCGCGTGGCCCGTTTGGAGTGGCTATTTTTGCTGGGGCACGGGGGGGTCTAGCGCGGAATGCCCCAGCATCCTCGAAAGCTTCCTGGGGGCCTGCCACATCCACCTCATCCCATTGGTGATGACGATGACGCCGTGTGCCGTGAGAGACGTCGCGAGAACAGAAATATCACAGTCAGAATCCCCAATTCACGGAAGCAGTAGAGCAATCGAGGACCCGAATAGCATGATATTCATGTAGACGATCGCACCCGGAAAATCTCGCCGCGTGCGACCCCATTCGCCCACCCAAGGGACCCCCAAGAGCCTCCGCGCGTGGGAAACGGCCCGATGAGGGAGGACTTTGTCGTTCCGTTTCCGGGCTTTGATGGAGCAAAGCTCGAGCTTCTCTCAACAGGAAAATAATCCTACCCTCCAGACCCAACAAACGACTCCCTGCCTTTGCATCACATCCTCTCACAATAATTCGTTTCCTTCCGCACCTGTCGTCTTGAAACTTCGCCTCTCGCGCGCGTCACGGGGATTGTCCAGCGCAAATACCTAGTTGCTCTGCCTCCCCAGAGTGGCCACTTGATCAGCTTGCGGCGCCTCACCGTGTCAGCTATCCTCCACCAACGCAGCGACAATGTCCGCCTCCGTGCTCGCCCGAGCATCGCGACGAGTCTGTACACGCACAGCATGGAGCAGCGTGCGATCACATGAGGCCGCTTCGTAAGAATCGCCACTTTCGGTGCCCGTGAGGCTCAACAAAACGGTCTCGCTGATGACGTGGGATGCTACAGACAACGGATACCTGCGCTCTCTGCGCTCGCTCGCTACTATGCAGGCAAATGTACGACGATGACACGATTCATGACCGCTTTCCACACGACTAACATGTTCTGCAGCATACCCTTCGCACACCATCATCTCCATGCCCGCCCTGTCGCCGACGATGACGGCGGGAAACATCGGCACATGGCAGAAGAAGCCTGGTGACACGCTCGCCCCGGGCGATGTCTTGGTGGAGATTGAGACGGATAAGGCGCAGATGGACTTCGAGTTCCAAGAGGAGGGTGTCCTGGCCAAGATCCTGAAGGACGCTGGTGAGAAGGATGTCGCTGTGGGCAGCGTAAGTGATACAAAAGCTTGAAGACGAAGGGAGAGGATGCGTTGGCTGACGGTATTGACTAGCCCATTGCCGTCCTTGTGGAGGAGGGCGGTGACGTTTCGGCGTTCGAGTCGTTCAGTGTCGAGGATGCTGGTGGCGACAAGTCTGCTCCTAAGGAGTCGAAGAAGTCGGGCCAGGAGGCCGCAGAGGCCTCTGAGCCCGCTGATTCTGGCTCTGACACTGCGCCGCCTGCGCCTAAGGAGGAGGCACCCGCCGCACGCGAGTCCGAGTCGACTGGTGAGCGACTCCAGACCTCGCTCGAGCGTGAGCCGAAGATCTCGCCCGCCGCGAAGAAGCTTGCTCTGGAGAAGGGTGTCCCGATCTCCAAGATCAAGGGCACCGGCGCAGGTGGCCAGATCACCAAGGAGGACGTGGAGAAGTTCGCTCCGTCGGCGGGCTCGAGCGCTCCGGCCGCTGCCACTGGCGGTGCACCTGCGTACGAGGACATTGAGGCCACTAGCATGCGCAAGACGATCGCCTCGCGGTTGACCCAGTCCATGCAACAGAACCCGCACTACTTCGTGGCTTCGACGATCTCCGTGTCGAAGCTTCTCAAGCTCCGTGCGGCCCTCAATGCCTCCGCTGACGGCAAGTACAAGCTCTCCGTCAATGACTTCCTCGTCAAGGCTCTCGCCGCCGCGGCCAAGCGCGTGCCTGCTGCCAACAGCTCGTGGCGCGAGGTTGACGGCAAGGTTGTCATCCGCCAGCACAACACCGTCGATGTGTCCGTCGCCGTCGCCACCCCCGTTGGCCTCATGACCCCCATCGTCCAGAACGTCACCGGCACTGGTCTCCAGGACATCTCGGCCAAGATCAAGGATCTGGGCAAGCGCGCGCGTGATGGCAAGCTCAAGCCCGAGGAGTACCAGGGCGGCACCATCACCATTTCGAACATGGGCATGAACGACGCCATCGACCGATTCACCGCCGTCATCAACCCGCCCCAGGCCACCATTATCGCTGTTGGTGCCGTCAAGAAGGTCGCCGTGCCGAAGGAGTCCGAGGACGGCAGCGACGGCTTCGAGTGGGACGACCAGATCGTCATCACGGGCTCCTTCGACCACAAGGTCGTCGACGGCGCCGTCGGAGGCGAGTTCATGCGCGAGCTGAAGAAGGTCATTGAGAACCCGCTGGAGTTCGTCCTGTAGAGGGCAGATTCCTGTTGGGCAATCCTCGAATCCATTCACCAATGGCCTTCTCCGCTTGCACTGGCACCAATCGATTCGCCAGCGTCAGCCCTATTCTTCCCCCTTCTTCCTCAATGCTGGGTATTAATGCGTTTTGTTCTGGAGTGGTCGGCGAGAAAAGGCGTCAGTAATCACACGCATTGGCGTGCGAGGAGTTTTCTTCAATTCGCGCGCGCAAATGTGCATCATCATCCAACGAAAGAGAAGCTGTAGCGGGGTACAAGAGCAAGAGACAAGCAGAGGGAAAGAGATACTTCTGTCGGAAGAGTTTGTACAAAGATGAAAAAACAAATGCCTGCCTTCTTTTGTCTTCGCCCGAAATACTCCAAGTTGTACTGCGCGCGATGGTCGGGTTTGTTATCCTTGTTCTGTCCATATGCGTCTGTAACAGCGTCGTTCACTCTGTTTCATTGTTATTGCATTTCTGCGTATTTCAGCATGATTACAGATTCAGGTCCAAGTGAGCCACCTTGAGGTGAATGTATCAGTGCCGTCGTCCATGTTCACCGGTTGCTCATTCCTATTCGTGTTCTCCTGTAGGCAGTTGCGAATGGCTTCCAGCTTTGAGCACTGTCTTTTTCAACGCGTCGACAAAGTGAAAGCATACAAAACCATCAGATGCCTACTGTAGATTGCAATTATATGATCATGACTGGAGCCTGAGCATCTCAACGTCCCATGGCCTCAGTCATCGCTAGGCCTTCCACTATCCCAAAGCTACATGTGGTACCATAAACTCTTCCAGCCTAAATCCCCCAATACATCACCAGATCATCCCCTCTGAAATCACCCTCACCCTTCCCACACGGCCACGATCAATACCGCCTCTCATCCTCCACATACCTCCCCTCCCTCGGCCCCGACGGGCCATCCCTCGCCGCCGGCGGCAGACTCCTCGCCCTCGGCGGCCTGCCGCCCTTCCCTCCCACGCCCGTCTCCGCCTGCTTCGCCTTGCGGTTCTCATAGACCTTCTCGATCGTCTTCGCCGCCAACGCGCCCACCACCAGCCCGCCCAGCGTGCCCAGCACGCCGTCCGACATCTCGTGCCCGATCAACGCCCCGCTGGCGCCGCCCAACAGCGCGGCGCCGTGGCCGCGCTCGCTGCCGTCGGCCGTCGCGCCGAGCAGGTCGCGGCCCGCGCCGGACGTCTTGGGGTCCGAGGGGTACCGAAGGACTTTTTCTTGGATGGGGTCCCGCCCGCCGCGCCGATCGTCGTAGTCGTCCCGGCGCCGCCGAGGGCGGTCGCGGTCGTCGTAGTAGCGGTCGCGGTCGTAGCCGCCGGCCTCGCGGTAGTCGTAGCGGCTATCGTAGCTGCGGTCGTCGCCGTTATAGTAGCGACTATCGATGCTGCGGTCATCGTAGTACCGCCCCCCGCCATCATACCGACTGTCGTAGCTGCGGTCGTCAAAGCGGCTCTCTCCGCCGCGCCGACTATCATACCGCTCGTCATAAATCGGCCGGCGCGTGTACTCCGACTGCGACGGGCCCCCTCCGCGACTGTACGCATACCCATCGTACTGCTGGAACCCCGCCTCGGCCTTCTCGTCGTTGTACGGCGCGAGCTGGTTGAAGTCATGCGGGCGCGGGTCGCTCGGCGCATACGGTCGCTCCGTCCGCACGCTCGGCGCCGGCGAGCCGACGTAGCTGTCGTGTCGGCCGTAGTCGTCGTACTGCGCTCGCGGCGGGGGTCCACCGCCCTGCTGCTGTTGCTGCTGGAAGCTGGAGAAGGAGCCCGTCGGCGGGGGGTCGAAGCGCGGCCCACCGCCAGGCTGCATGTTGTTGCTGTAGCCATCGTTGTTATTGCTGTAGTTGGGCGGAGGGTTCTGGTTGCCGTACGGCTGCGACGGTCGCCGGCCATTGCTGGCGTCGTAGTCGGGCGGGGGACGACCGGCCATTTCTTGTGAGGAGAGGAGGGGTTATCGCGCGCCGACGCAGCTCACCAGATGGCTTGCAAGACAGGGCGTGCCTAAGGAATGATATTTCGTGACAAGATCGGACTTTTAATCTACGGTGTAGGAATCCAGATATTCTCTGATACCGCCTTCTTATGCATGACGTATCAGCAGACCCGCGGCGGCGCGCATGCATCCCACGAGCCAGAGAGAGAGAATCCTGCATCTGTTGCGCCGTAGGAAGATCGGGTTGCTGGCGGGGAGACGAGCGGTACCCCATTGGTGGTCGGTGGCCCAGGGAAGCCCGGGGCGCGACCCAACGCCCTCTGCCTTGCTGGCTCGCTGCTGCTGCTGCAGTCGGGCGCATGTCATGACAGTGGACGTCGGAGGACGCGACGGTCGATCAGTTGAGCACTTTGTGCTTCAGACACACATAGGCGAGGAGGGATGGGAATTCGAGTCAATCTAATGAAACGATAGTCGCGCTTATGAACCACGGGCCTGTTACTGTACTCTGGCGGCGCTGGTGGTGAGAATCTGCGCCCGGATCGCGAAGACTGCTACTGTGCACGGCATCAGTGGGCCAGCTAGAGCGTCGTTCCAGGTGGTTCCAGTCATATCTTCTGATGATGTGGGATCTGGAAGGGAATATGTAGGCGACAAGGTCAAGCACTCAGCGATTGACCTCGCACAAGCAACCTTGAAGTCGATGTCGTCAATTCTATATGGACAGAGGGCACAGCAGCTGGCGAGCTTGACCCTGCAACCTTCGAGCGGCACCGCAAGGCAGACACATTCAATGTCGCCCTTGATTCTTCACTTCCCCCTTCTACCTTGGCTCTATTGAAATCAGCTCGCGTTGCACATAGGCAAGCCAGAATAATAGCATCAACCCACGCAGAACTCCAAAATGGCGGCGGGAGGAACGCCCAAAGGGCTCATCTTGCCCGAACTCGCCGATGAGGTGTTGCGGCACCACACTGATCTCTACGCGCAAGACCCAGCGATGCAGTGGACGTACTGCCGCCACATCTCACAACGCGAGAAGCGGCGCATCGAGAAACGCTTCGAGGAGTTCTGGCTGAAGAAGCTCATCGTCACCATCAATCACGGGCCCTGGGACCAGCTCGACTACCAACAGTTGCGCCCCCGTCCGAAAGCAAACTCGCCGGAGGCGTACGAACCGAACGAGATTCGATTCGATATCAACAGCGATGTTCGCGGCGCCACCGATCTCGTGCAGTTGTGGAAGGATGCGTTGGAGAACCCGGGCATCGTCACCCTACGACTCGGGGAGAATTATTTGAACGGAGGGCTTCAGTCGGCATATATTGTCAATGACTCGGGGCTGCCTGGCCTCACGGTCTCGGAGAATGGCAGATTCATCACGTTCGACTGGATCAAAACGTTCGATCACCTGCTCAGGGAAGAGATCATGCTGCGCAAGACGCGCGCCAGAATGGTGAGTATCAGTACATCTCCATCAACAGACCAAGACTCACAGCGATACCCACAGTTCGAGGAGGCGCTGCAGAAGCAAGCAGCCGCTCGACCCGACGGACACTACGAGCCCACAAGGCACGATCTTATCAAGATACTCCACATCGAAGTGAAGATGGCCTCTCGCGTCGAGGTGTACAAGCACCGCCTGCGTCGGCAGGATCCCAGCGGACAGTCCGCGCCCCGTTTCCAAGAGCACTCGAAGCACTTCCACAGGCAGGCGCCGACGCACCTCCGACAAGAAGCCGAGCGCGGGGGCTGCAGTTGCTGCTCGCGGCGCGCCGCGCCCGACCTCTTCGAGATCCTGAGCCAGGAGGAGAGCGTGGTGCCGATGCTGCCCGGGTGGGAGCAGCTCACGTGGGACGAGATGGGTGATGCGTACGGCGAGGAATTCGGGTGGGCCTGTCTGACGTACCGGGGCCGAGAGCTGGATGCGGAGGCGGATGGATTTCGATTGCAGAGGAAGTCGGACTGGATGCGGAACACGAAGGACTGGGAGAGTCGGCTGGTGAGCGGTCAGCTGAAGCGATGGGACACGCTTGGTTGAGATATGAAATGATCGGGCCAGATGGAGACTGCAATATCGCAATGGATGTAAAGTATGGAGCACAACGAATATAACGAAATCCCATTGGCACAACAAGCTAGCCAAAAATCGCCCTCTACTTTCTCTTAATTGGTCCCGCCCGCCACGTTTCCACCAAACGGCGCGAGGATTTATGATTTCCGGCCCACGGATCCGGGCAGAGAATGGTTCGCGCACGTCAAACGTAAATTCCGAAAGCAGGCAAGCATACTAATCCTTATGGCAAGGCTTTCGGCAGGCGGCGATGGAGCATATCGTCACATCGCACACGAACACGAACACGAAACACCTTCTCCCTTGACACGAGACGCTGGGCGAAGCGGGCTCCGGCGAGAGCACGCACCGGCGATCTCGTATCACCCGCCAGAGATTGGGATAAACAAGCAAGGGCCAATCCGCGTGGCGCACTTCGAAGCACAACGCGCGTACGTCCTAGTCCTCAAGGAGAAAAAGAGTGCACTGGCAGACGCACGCTCTTCCACCCAAATTGCCGTAGATTATCGGCGTTCGTTGATTGAAGATACCTTTAGATAGGCGGTGTTTCCGTGTCAGGCCACGCCGGCGCTGCTTGTGTATCACCAGACGCCCGCCTTGGACCAGCATGCATACAGGCGCTGGTAGTTTCAGCCTTTCTTGATCTCTCTTTCGCGCGTTGCCCTTTCCTTTGTCGAGATTTTCTTTCGCGGCATACACGATGGTGTCCTTCAAGTATGGGTATAACCCGATCGCGCTCGACGACTTGCCCTCCCCAATCCGGACGACCTTCAAGATGACGGATCACTCATCGCCAGACTACTGGGATGATCGTTTCTCCAAGAATGACCGGCCCTTCGACTGGTTGATCCCAGCCTCAGCACTTCGCGAGTTCGTTGTCCAAGCCCTCGGAAAGGCGTTCTTGGAAGAAGCCGACATCTTGCACATCGGCTGCGGCACTTCAAACTCAAATCTACTCCGCGACCTGGTCCCGGATCCTCGACAGATCCATAACGTCGACTTCTCCCAAAAGGCGATTGACCTCGGCATCAAGCGCGAAGACGACCTCCTCTCACAAGAAGAATCCGTTCCCGTAGACCCCACCGTCATCGAAGAACACCGCCGCAACGACAGCTTCCACGACGTGCCGCGCCCGCGACACATGCACTGGACGTGCCTGGACCTACGCGATCTCGACTCCGTCTTCGCCCTGCTATCACACCGCTACCAACAACAGCAGCAACAGCAATCGCCCAGTGCCCCGACTCCTCCACTCTACGACCTAATCCTCGACAAAAGCACGAGCGACAGCATCTCGTGCGGCGGGGATCTCCGCGTCCCGCTCCCCTACCCGATCCAGCGCTGGGCGCAGAGCGCCGTGGCGAGCCTGCCGAACCGCACCGCCGACATCCACCCGCTGCAAGTCCTGGCCGTGCACCTGGCGGCGCTGGCGACGCCGCGGCGGGGCCGCTGGATCCTCGTGTCGACCGCGATGGATCGGTTACCGTTCGTGCCGCCGTTTGCGACGACGGCGGCGGACGGAATGTTACCGGCCGAGGCGGTCCGGGGCGGGTTCCCTGATCCTCGGCGGCTGTGGGTGCTGGAGCGGAAGGAGGAGATTGTGGTGCGTGGGGAGGAGACGCTGGCGCAGTTGAGGGCGCGATTACAGGCCGGACGGCCGAAGCTGAATCCGTGGCTGTATGTGCTGCGGCGGACGGACGTGGTCGTGACGGACTAGGAATTGATTTGGCCTTTTCTTTCTGGCAGCATTCGTCAACGAATGTGGCATTGTTATAACTAATTTACGACTTACGCCGTGGAATTGTACGGATATGGAGGGGGTAATCCGGAGTGGTGCGGGCATTGGGACAATAGATTTTCAGCAGAAGCGCCGGACACCTTGGAACTCTGAACAGTATTTGCTTTCATTATATCTATGATCATGCAACGAACTACGAAAGAGATTTTTTATCACGTTATCAAACAAAAAGAAAGTAGTCGTCCTCTCTTGTCATCATATCTCCCGCCCCAACGACAGCTTCGACCTCTCCATCTATGCAATGTCAAACTTCGGCTTCAGGAACTTGGCGATCAGCAGCCACTCGTCCTTCTCCATCTCGTCCTTATAGAACTCCTTCAGCGTATCGATACTCTTCCGGGAGATGTGGGAGTAAAGATCGTCCTTCTCCTCCAGCTGTCGACCGTACATCGGCTGGTTAGCGCCTTCGATCTTAATGGCCACGGACGGCTGGTTCTTCTTGCAGATGGGGACCTGCTTGTGGTCGCGCTCGATGGATGTGACGCGGCCAAGGCTGATGATCTCCTTCTTCTTGGTTGTCGGGTCTTCCTTGACAGCGGCGATGGGCGTGTTCATGCGCAGGTTGCCCTCGACGACATCGACACCGATGACGATGGGGTCCTTCTTGTTGAAGACGGCGACAGGTCGCAGCACGCAGGGGAAGACAGCGAGCATCTTACTCTCTTCCTTCTTCTGCGCCTGCAGCGCCGCCATGTGCTTCGTAAAGTCGTCGAACAAGTGGTAGATAATCTCTGCGGTGAAGATCTTGACACCCATCTGGTCAGCCAATTCGTGGGCGTCCTTGTCAACCTTGACATCGAAACAGAGCATGACCGCGTACTCCTTGGCCTTCTCCAACATAGTCGATGCAGTGATGACATCACGCTTGTGGACCGGACCGATGGAAATGTTGGCCACAGGAATCTTCGACACGCGCAAGAACTCCAGAAGTGCCTCGAGCGAACCAAGAGTTGAAGCTTGGACGGTGACACCACGACCAGACTTGGAGATACGGCTCATAAGGTTCTCAAGATCACCCATGACGTCTTCCTCAAGCTCTTCAATTTCGTCCTCATCATCCTTGTCCTTGACGACCAACAGTCGCGAACCGGCGATAGCGTTGTCAAGACCGTTGGCAGCGATCTTGACACCCAAGGCTGCCTTGACCGTCTTGTTGTGCACATATTGAGACTTGACACGCAGTTCCTTCATCTCAGCCGGCGTAAGGAGAGCTCGAATATCAGTGGTGATAGCACCTTCCGTACCGCACAAAACGATACGATCACCTTCGTGAAGGATACCGTTGGATAAGACGACGTCGATGGTCGTACCAAGACCTTCGATGACCTTGACTTCGAGAACCGTGCATTCGACTTCAGAGAGGTACATCAGCTGGTTCGTCATGCGCTCTTGGGTCAGGGTCACAAGAAGCTTGAGCATGTCAGGAATACCCTCGCCAGTGTGTGCTGACGTAGGGACCAGCGAGACGTATTTAGCCATGGACTTGTTCTCGTAGAACAGTTCGGCGTTGAATCCTTGCTCGGCGAAAGCCAGCTTGGTCTTTTCCAGTCTGTCGCGGAACTCGTTCTGAACGCCCTTGTTCTGCAAGTTAAGTGAATCCCTGAAGCCGTTGTTCGCAACCGGCTTCCAGCCGTACAGACGATCGATCTTGTTGAGTGCCACAATGAACGGTGTCTTGCGCTCTCGGAGCAGTCGCATCGACTCCAGGGTCTGCGGCTCCAGACCGTGCATGATGTCGACGACCAGGATGGCAATGTTACAGAGCGAGCTACCACGAGAACGAAGGTTGGTGAAGGACTCGTGACCAGGCGTATCGATAACCAGCAGACCGGGCACCTTGAAATCAAACGACCCGTCCTGGTTCACTACGGCCGTTTTCTTCTTCAAAGCATCCACCGGGAAATAAGTGGCACCAATTTGTTGAGTGATACCTCCAGCTTCGCCCTCTTGGACGTTCGTTTGACGAATCTTGTCCAGCAACTTGGTCTTTCCGGTATCGACGTGACCAAGAATACAGCAGATAGGCGATCGCAGGTTGTCTTTGGAAGCAGCAGCGCGAGCAGCTTCGACCTCTGCCTTTCGCTTGTCTGCAGCTTGTTGCCGTCGGAGAGCTGCTTGCCGTTGTGCAACCGTCTGTTCCTCATCTGAAGAATCGTCGGAGTCGGAATCGTCATCTTCATCTGAGTCTTCCTCGCTCGATTCTTCGGCCTTGCCGTTTGCCTTGCTTGGCTGAGCCTTCTTCGCTGGCTTGGCGCCCTCTTCATCGTCGGATTCGGCGTCCCAACTGTCCTTAACATCTCCCTCTTCTTTCTCGGCCATCGCCTCCCAGTCATCCAATCCATCATCCTCTTCCTCGGCCTTCTTCGCTTCAGCAGCTGCCTTGGCCTTCTCGGCCTCTTCGGCTTCCTTCTTGGCCTGCTCTTCGCGAAGCTTCAGCTCCTGCAGCTTCTGACGAGCCTCTTCTTCTTCGCGCGCCTGTTGAGCTTTTCTCTCCTCTGCTTCTTTGCGTGGGTTCTTCTTCCGAAGATCCTTAACGGAAGGTTTCTTGACTTCGGCTTCTCCCTCAATGCCGGCAACCTTGGCGCCAGACTCAAGCATCTGCTGCAGGCGCAGCTTCTGTTGCGCCTCATCTTTCTTCTGCTTCTCGGTCTTGTAGGTTCCTTCACGCTTCTGCTGCTCAATCTTGGCCTTCTCTTTGGCCTTCTTGGCAGCCTTCGCCTCCTCGCGCTTCGCCTCTTCTTCTGCCTCGATTCTTCGAGCTTCCTCCTCAGCAGCCGCAAGCTCAGCCTTGGTTCGCTCTTCATCTTCCTGTCGCTTCCGTAGCTCTTCCTGTTGCTTCTGTAGGGCCGCGAGAGCGGGGTTCAACTTCTTCTTTTTGCCACCAGGAGCAGCAACGGGTTCAGGAGCTGGAGCAGCTGCAGCTTGCTCAACTTCCTTCGGCTCTTCCTTCTTGGCCGGTGCAGGAGCTGCCTTCTTCTTTGCAGCAGCTTGCTCCTTCTTTCGCTGCTTCTCGCGCTCTTTCTTTTCCTTCTCCTTCTCTGCCTTGGTCTTGACGCGACCGGAATCGTCTCCATCGCCGCCCGCATCATCGCCGTCATCAGCGTCGGCGCCCTTCTTCGCTTGCTGGCCACCCTTGCCACCCTTGCCGCCCTTCTTGCCCTTGCCCGTCTGTCCGAACACGTCTGCATCGTCCATGGTTGCTTCCTCGGGAGCCTTGGCGGCAAGGTCGACCGCTGGCGGCGCGGCGCCACCATCCTGAGTGGGATCCTCGCCATCAAGATAGTCGTTGTCCGCAATCTTGCCCTTCTTCTTGCGCTTCTCTCGGTTCTTCTTCAGCATGGCCATCAGACCGCCGCCGCCAGCGCCGTCTTCCGCATCTTCTTCGGCCTCAGCAGCCTTGGCTTCCTGCTCGGCCTGGGCTATGGGGTCGGCCGATTCGCCAAGACCCTCGTCCCAGTCGTCGCCGGCCTTCTTGCCCTTCTTACCCTTAGGCGCCATTGCGAGGGTGTGCGGTGAAGGTGGTGATTTGATATCGGAGGAATACCAGTGTACTGGAGTGTTTCACAGGCGTCAAAGAAGCCTGAACTTTCAGCTTTTACGTCGGCGTGCAGCAAGTGAATGTTCTCCTAATTTCTCGGGAGGCGGGTCGGGGTTGAGAAAATGAGCTCGAGTTCTCATAATACACAGACTGAACGCTGTGGATGAGTGTCGTGCCCGCACGTCTGCCTCTCAAACGACTGGCAGAAAGAGAAACCGTTAGTAAAACGAAGGCCAAGCCCTGGGTTTCTGTGTAGATGTGTCGATCAAGAGATGACAATTGGTAGACGGTGGCGGCGTATGCGCACCAAGTGGGCGGATTTTCGATGGTGGGACAGCGGGGCAATGATGTCGTGTTGGCTTCCCAGACTTTTGGCTTCGCGCGCTGCACGTACTATAATGGACTTGAACCAACGTGCAAAGAAGCGCTCCGTCTCACTTTCGTGAAGATTTATTCTCCGAGGTTAGTGATCTTTCTTGCGACAGCAAACCTTATGCATAGTATTCTAGATGGTCCCTGTATCCAATCCACGACTAATGTCCAACATTGTCCGTCGGTCACGAATGAGTCATGCCGGAAAACAGCCAGTACGGTCACTGGAAATCTGTTTTTACAGTCACCACGACTAACATGCTCGCCTCGTCGAGGATGAGGCGCTTCCATAAGGTATACATATATCCCTACAACGCTAAATCATTACATACCAAACATCCTGCGGCTCGCTTCTCCGCCCTCCTTTGGGGTCTCGGGAATGCTGGGCGTTGCTGGTGATGCAGCCGGACTTCCGTGGGCGAAGAACAGGATCTTAATCGCGATAGCTAGGCCTGCATGAAGAGCGATGACGATGATGAGGAGCACACGAGATGTCTTGGCATCCGTCGTAGACACCACGGGGTAGCTGGCGTGCTTGTCAGTGCATGCGGAGAAAGAAGTATGGCAGGGATGGCGCCACTTACAGATTGCGGAAGAGGAAGACCGCCGAGAAGGCGAAACCAACACCAACGAAGGCATAGTTGAGAGCTATCAAAAAGTCAGCACCAGCATTCAGAATATACGCATGGAATCGTACCTGTAAGGGGCGACCAGCTGACAATAGCCACGGGTATCCAGATAAGATTTGCGTATCCATAAAGTGCCCAGCACTCGAGTACATTGGCGCTCTCACTGCCATACCACTTCAGGACAGCCCATAGACCCAGCGGAATGAACAGAGTGTATCCATAAATCAATCCCGCAGCTCCGCTCAAGAGCTTAAAATCGTACGCAAAGTGACTCTGCCCAGTGTGCGCCAAGTAGCTGCTGATTGTTCCTGTCAAGAACAAGATCACCACAACAGTGGTCGCAATCCAGAAAGGCCCATATAGGTCAGGATTACCATCCATCACATCCAGAAAGTTCTGCTTCGGAAACAACGCAGCGCGGCATCGGTGAAGGATTTGATTGGTGTCAACATCGAAGAACTGTTGGTAGAAGGATATGCTCCACAGGAAGCGTTTGGACGAAGATGATTGTCGGCTTGCACCAGGGAGGAAGGAGGACTGCTGGTCGGGCTGGATCTTCGCGCGCGAACCATTCGTATCGAAGGCTAGAATTCCAGTCAGAGGCGATCGCTCAGATGAAGATAATGACACGCACTGGAGTTGTGGAATTCCAAGTCGTCGTTCAGATCAGTGTGTCCAAGGTCTCCCTGTAGTCCTGTGAGCAATGCGCACGACATTTTCAGCGCTCCCACATACCTCCGCATCCACATCAACAACGACATCGTATCCCTGTCGGTTCGCCATCTTCAGTTCGACTTGTTGCACAGAAAATTGTTTCTACTGCTGTCGTCGTCGGCGCAAAGTGATGTAGCAGGCATTCATCAAAGTCTAGTAATGCTCTCCTCCTGGCTTGCGATTGAAGGACGCTTGGACCACCTACATGCAAGTTCGCCGAGTCGGGCCGCCTGCCGATCATGCCGCGTGCCCCACACCGCGCCGCCTACGAAGCCATGGCCATGCTGTCAGTGTCGGTATCTCAAGTAGAAGGTCGGCCTTGTGATGCTTACACCTGCCAGTCAAGCCTGACCATACAACGCAACACCATGAACATTCCTACCATGGAACGGCCGCGGAGACGATTTGAGCGAACACATCGATAAGCAACATGGCTTCCCGTCGAAGCCTGGGAGGCGGACGTGTACTAGGGAACGGGAAGAACCTCGCACCGCCAGCACCCGCAAACCCCGTCGCGAGACCAGGTCAAATTCGAAGTCGCCATTTGGTATCGCCATCCGATAGCTCTATATCACTGAGCTCGCACACCTCAAGCACACCGCTTTCGACTCAAGATGAAGACCTCGCTTCCCGCATCGCGCTGGACGAGCATGGCTCTGCGGCGCAGGCGGCAGCGGCAGCCAGCTCACGGATGGTCTGCCCGATCTGCAATGAAGAGATGGTATGCTTGTGTATATAAGAACATACAACACAAGTGCTGACAGCAGCAGATGACTCTTCTACAATTAAATAGGTGGGTATGCATGGCCTACTGCGTCGGCGGCGTCCTCCAGCGCAGAGATCTAACGTCCAAGCAGACACATCGACGACAACCATGGCAACTTGGAGGAGATTGAACAGGATGAGGCCAAGACTTGGTTTATGCAGCAGATGACAAAGGCCAGAAAATTCCAGCCACTGGCACTGATCAACCAAAAGCTGAGGGGGTTGGAGGCTTTTGAATCGAACAACGACATACCGCCTCCAATTCCAGTGCATTCCGTTCGACCTGACGGGCGTGGTCCTGTGCAGTCGATTCCTGTGAAAGAGCAAGCTCCGGTGGATCCCGAAGAGCTTGTGAGCAGAGCGCATTGGCAGAGACCCTCCGGATTTGACAGCTGTGCGGATCCCTTATGCGGCAAAAGACTCGGAAATGCAAACGGACAAATCAACTGCAGACATTGCGGAAAGCTTTTTTGCGAAGAGCATACAATGTATCAAATGAAGCTCTCTCGCTCTGCCCAGCACGAGCCAGTCCGGGGTGTTTGGTGTCGAGTGTGCGAGACTTGCTTTAAGAGCCGCGCTGGCTACAATGACCACAATGGCTTCGAGCGAAATCATTCCGAGTTCTTCAGAACCGTGAGGAGAAAGGCTGTAGACAAGAGATACCTCGACACGAGTCGCCTAGAAACAAGGCTGACAAGGTTAACTCAACTGCTTGCAAACCCGCCGCCGCCTGATGAGAATCAAAGCGCTGGGAACTTGTTATGGTCGTCGTTTGCAGGGAACAAGTCCCACCTGCGATCTCTTGAACAGTCCATTGTACCATGGGAAGACGATGCTGCTGTTCCTCAGTGTCCGTTTTGTCAGCAGCCATTTTCTCAGTACAGCCTGCGAAGACACCACTGCAGGATATGTGGCAGGGTGGTGTGTGGAGATCCCCTCACAGCCTGCTCTGATGAGATCGGCCTTGACGTCGATATCAGTAAGTATATCATCATTATCAATCATTGCATTGCTAATATTACATAGCCACTGACTTCATTTCAGAAAAACTGGGTAGTGGAAAGGTCGCTGTCGATGTCAGAATGTGCAAAGACTGCCAACGCACAATCTTCAGCAAAGCCGACTTCTTGCGTGAACTGAATTCGGAAACTCCCGACCTACGGGCATACCGGAATCTCGTGCAATTCGAACATGGCATCCGACTTCTTCTTCCAAAGTTTCAGCGCCTGCTGTTGACACTACAGGATCCAGACAAACCTCCATCGCCTGCGCAGCTTGCTGATGCTGCCAAAGTTCGAAAACGACTCATGGACGCGTTCACGCAGTATGACGTGGCTGCGAGACGAATCAGGGACCTACCAACGGAGAAACCTACTCAGGAACGATTGCAGAAGGCGATCTATCAACAAGCTACCACATTCTTGCATATACATATGTTACCGCTTAAATCGCTCCCAAAAATAATGAAACACGCCACACCACACGGTCAGAGAAACCCGCAATCCTCCCACCAAGGTCGGCCCCAGGGAGCTTTGGCTGCAATCAAGTTCGACGAGACGCACAACGGTAACGGCGGTCGGCCAACGAGCAGTCGCGCCAGTAGCACAAGCTCGGCAGCACTCACGGCGCTGGAAGCAGAAGAAAAGAACCTCCGCGAACGCCTCATAGTGCTCGAGGAGCAGAAGTTCCTCGTTTCTGAAATGATCGCAGAGGCTAGTCGGCGGCGAAAATTTGATGAAGTGTCGGCTTTGTCGCAGAATGTCGAAGATCTTAGCAAAGATATCGACCAGATCCAGAGTCAGTTGTCGCAGATGGACTTCGCCAGTGCATACACTGCCAATACGGGTGTCATCAAATGATCCCTCCTTGGTATCACCATGACATATCCATTATTGCACCTCCTTGCATCTCTTGATGCTCGTCTGAAGCCATTTCGAGCTCTCTGCAAAGATCATCGGCCACCTTACAAGCTCGGCTTGTCTCTCGGATTCGAGACGCAGGGAACACCTCGGTTCCCATTAGCCTTTCGAGTTTCGAATGCGCTCTGATCTCCCAGAGTAAAGCTTCCTGGTTTCGTGAATCGGAGATCGCGCCGTCAGTAATCATCTGTTTAAACAGGCTCTGCAGCTTAGCGATACTCTCTGCGACTTCCTTCTTGACGGCCGACAGCTTGAGCTCAGATCTGGCGTGAGAGCTTGAGCAATACAGGCTGCAACTCAACGCGGTCTCGTTGACATTCTGCGGTACGATCGTGATCGTTAAGAACAAGTCGCCGCTCACTGATCGCATGAGCTTTGTCAGTGGGCTGAGCTGAAACTGAAGTGGCCATCTCCATGACTCGACCAATCCAGCAGCCTGTTCCAAGATAGTGGGGAAACGGCTTTTCGCGGCCAATGAGCTCACCATGAATGCTGACGGTGACATTGCTATCTTCCAGTTGAACTTTGCATCGACAGACCAATTATCCAAGAGACTGAGCTTTGCACTGATCGGCACGCCGACGCGAATCGTTAGCCCATCACTTCCATAGACATCAAGATTCACATAGACGAAGCCGCTACTATCCGTCCAATTTCGAATTTCGAAAAGACCGTTCTCGCGCTTGTGGAATCCTGGTATATCTCCGAACTTTGGTGCATGAACGAGTTCGCCCCGCGTTGTATATGTCCACCCGTGATATCGACATCGGAAAATCGAAGCGTTGCCGTTGGATTTGGGACAGACGTCGTAAGCTCGATGTCTACAGACGTTGTGGAATACCCGCAATTGACAAGATTTGTCTCTCACAACAAAGAAGTTGAAGCCGGCGATTGCAAATGTACGGAAGTCGCCCTTGTTCTTGAACTGGGAGATGTGACCGACATAATGCCATGTCTTGCTGAAGATTGCCCTTTTCTCAAGCTCGAACTGCTTTGCCGATGTGTACCAATCCGCTGGGAATTCAAGTTCCTTGCTCACCAGTAGCTCATTCTGGTCAGCCAAGTCGGTGATGGCAACCTTCGTATTGCCATCATTCCGAAGCCAGACTGAGAGTACTGTTGTAATGCGATACAGCACATTCCCAACACTTTTCGGAAAATAGGATAACCACGTGGCTGTCAATATGGCCAGAGACACGATGCAGACGGCTTCCAATGCATATATTTGATTCTGTCGATGTTCGGTAGCCATTGTGTCAGTGAATCAACTCCCAGATCAATTACACTGATCTATGCGATTTGAGGACGGCGTTGGGCCAAACTACTTATCTCGGCCGATCATTGGCAACGTGCAACTGCATACCACTTTCGGAGCTCTTATCGTGAACAATCGATCTGTCATTCGCGATCCCGCTTTGTTTCAGGCACTTCGGATAAAGCCCAAACCACTGGGAGATCATTCGTCACATGCCAATGACCCAGTCCCAAATAGGCATCTCTGTCCCGTCATGACCCCTCCGTGATCCGCGGTATGTGTCAAGGGCGGTCACGAACTCGCGGCAATGCGGCGCTCAACGTGGTGCTGCGACAGCACCATTTCCAGCACGCGCTGCTGGTAATCTAGTGGTTCCGACTGGTCAGCCGACATGCACGTCGTGTCATCACCCTGACCGCTAAAAGGCGTCGACTTACAGGCGACCCCCGACTCCTTGGCCGGGTTCAGGATCCCCTCCGCGTAGACGCCACGTTCGAGATTGTATTGGGCCTTTTCGCAGAGCTCGTAATCTTCCAGCGCGACCTGGCGCACGAATTTGAAGTATTCCTATCGTCATCGTTTTCGTTAGCTCGCGAACTGGAAGGCTGCCGGTGCAATCGCTATCGTTGATACCTCGAACTTCTCGCCAGCATCGAGATTGTAGTAGTCAAACTCCATTCGTGTCGTACCCGGTTCCGACGTTGGGCATACGCGGAAGAGCGACATACCACCTGCCGGAGCGTTAGATCGCGTATGGAGATAAGGCATAACAGGTCAAGACAGAACCTCCGTATACATTCAAAGTGCACACCGGGAAGAAGTACAGGAAGAGCCCATCGTCTGGCTTCTTCGGATCTGCGAAGTGCTGACACCAATTGTGATGGTTCACAACAGCATACGAAGTTGGCGGGTAGAGCTCAGAAAACGACGGATGAGTGTATTGGCAATGGAGGCATTCCTGGTAACCATCGACCATTGCCTTCCAATTGAAGTGTCCTTCATACTTCGTCGAGCGCCGATGTGGTCGTGCGCGGAAATCGACTTTCGACAGTGTCTTCTCCAGACCCGGAAAGAACTCCTCGAACGGAGGAGCATGCCTGGAGATCGTAGTGAACAGAAGGCCTGTTGATGTCGTGTATGTTCGGACGGTCTGGCCGTCAGTGGAGGTGATAACGACGATTTCTTCTTCGTTCTGGCGAGTCGCAGTAATCTCTACCCCTGCAAATTCATAGTCGATTGGAACTCCCGGCTCAAACTTAATCACAGGCCCCAGTAGAAACCAGGCCTTGAGGAAAACTGCTCGTCGCTCAAGCTGGAGGAGTGGACGACTGCAATACCATGATGCTGGTAGGGTCCGAGGAAGTGAATCGACCATGATTTTGTGCGTCGTATCCTGTTGATACCGAAATATGTCAACAACCATTCGGGACGAAATCTGCAATCTAATATGTGTCGAAGGAATGGATCTTAGACGTGGATGCGCATGCTCGCCCGATCTGGAAAGAAAGTCCTGGCGAAGGATGGCCCCTGTTGCAGCGTACAGCTGCGCTATGCACTAGCCCATAAAGCATACGTTAAGATCAGTCATTCGTATTGCGTCGCAATTTTGTACGCTTCTATTCTTTATCAAACATGCGACTTTCCATCCGTTCATGTGCATGCTCTGGAACTTCATCGCTCCAGCCCATTTCCTTCGATCATGCATCAACCTTGCGGACTGGTCGCCTATGGCAGGCTCAGGAACAGATCCAACATCTTCGGGTAGGATGGAGTGCCAAGGCCAGTGACCGGGTCCTGGTCGCATGTCAGCAGCTAGTTCAGTAATGGTCACAGCAAAATCTCTACTGACCCAGCCCTTCGCGCAAGAGAAACCATTCGTGCCGCATCCAGGGTTGGAACCGTTGACGATGTCATTGAGCACTTGCGGGTTTTGGTACAGCACCGGGTTCACGAAACCCACTGTAAGAAGAGTTAGCAAAGCAGGTCGTCGGGTTCTTATACCACAATTTTCCTACCTGGACCCTTGCCCGCCTTGATTCTCTCCTCGACGATTCGGTTCACAATGGATGCGAAGATCGGCGCACTGGCGCTGGTACCTCCAGAAAGTCCGTACACGCCGGCGTTGTAAGTAGCGATGTTGTCGCCGTTGGCGGCGACGTCTGGGATACCGCGACCATTCCGGTTGTAAAGGCCGGTGCTATTTTCGTAGCTTCCATTGTAGTAGTATGGGTACGGCGGGTTCTTGACCTCAAAGTACGTTGCGATGGCGTCTGATTGGTACTTCGGGATCGGGAAGAGGTTGCTGAAACCACCGGATGAGTAAAAGGGGCCGGCGTAAGGGTGACCAGCCGGGTCATCGACTGCGCTTTCGGGCTCAAACACGGTCTTGCCCGGGAACACCTTGGTCGCACCAACATTGGTGAGCCACGGGCAGCTGTTGGGCATGGTGGGAGAGAAGACAGTGCCATTGTTGAGACAACCATTGTCGGAACCGTCACCAGGAATGCCGGCTACACCGGTATCTCCGGAAGCAACGAAGACGGATGTCCCCTGAAGGCCGAGCTTCAGCCACTCATTGCACTGTCGCTTTTGGTAGTAAGCCGGGAGATCTTGCTCCTGCTCTCCGTAACTAATAGAGATCACGTTGGTCGGCTTGTAGACGCCACACATGAGCTTGCCCTTGTACCCGTTGGGATCCGGATACTTCGGGTCCAAGTTCTATGCACCCCATCGTTTAGCTCACGCTTTCGCAAGGATCGGATATGGGAAACTTACTGGGTCGTTTCCAGTTTCGCCATACGCAGAGTAGGTGCAATACGAGCCATCGAGAGCATCGAGGAAGGTATTGAAGATACCGTAAGCTTGCGGATCACCTCCACCAGCATAGTAGGCATCATCAGTCTGGTACAAAGTCACCGTTTGTGGGTAGACAATCGGGATCTAGAAGTACAAAGGTCAGTAATCTTTCCCTTGTGAGCCACTTCCACAGATTTTCTTACAGCGAGTTCAAAATCCAGATCACTTTCACCGCCTGCATATGCCAGTTGAATAGGTGCTGTAGCTCCATCAATGGCCTTCAGAATCGGGTGTGTGCCATTCTTGATGTATGGCGTAAAGTTGGCGTAGAACAGATTCAGATCCTCCTGAGCATACGTATCGAAAGTCTCAAAAATTCCCAGAGAGTTGTTCTTGCTCACGGCAGCCTCTGGCGATTGAGCCTCGAATCCGTAGAGCGCCTGAATACATGCGGGTGTGATGACTTCGTCACAAGTCGACAGCTGCGACTCGTTCTTGGGCATATATGGCGCTGGGACGCGCTTGGGGGCCGTGTAACGGCCCGGGGCTCCGAATCCTCGCTTCTTCAGCTTGCCGCCAGTGAGCGCGGATTTCTTCACACCCGGGGTGATGTAGTCGATATGTTCCTGGAGGTACTCAGGAATGTGGTACTCTTCGCAACCCACAGACGCAGCACCGTTGGGGTGCTCGTACTCATGGTAGCTCGTGTGGAGCAGGCTCTCGGCCTCCTCGGCCGTAGCATCGAACGCCAGCCAGAGCTTGTTGTCGGAGTGAGAGATTCGGTGCTTGCCGATGCCGGAAGCCTCCAGCCAGCCGCCAACAAGGTCCACGGTCTCCTGAGCTGGTCGGAAAGCCTCGATAACTTCGTCCTGGCTCCAGTGTTGGCCGTACTTTTCCGAGAGAGGGTGCGAGACCTCCATAAGCCATTCCTCGGCCTTGTGGAGGTTATTCTGCTTTAGACCGACGCGCATGGGAAGCATGGTGCCAGCATCCACGCGATCGCGCTTGATTACCCGCGAGGGGATCGAGGCATCACGACGTTCGTGAACCACATGTCCTTGGGAAATCACACGAGCGAACGCGCCCGACGCCGCGAGGGACGCCCACACACTCAACGCGAGGACCTTCATGTTGGCGAGTAAGGTTTATCACTGAAAACACGAGACCAACAGACACACGGAGACACCCTGAGACGGACCTACCTCGACATTATATGCCCGTTTGCAGGCCATGAGTGTCCACAGACCTAATCAATCACGCTTGAGGCATCATTGCCTATTTCTTGCACATATCCGAATGGGCTGAACCACTTGGAGCAGCAGTGCAGCAATGGAACATCATTCGCGAGGTTCTAGCGCTGCAACCTTGCCCGTATTCCTATTGTTCCTGCCATATCCGACAGTCGCCGGTGGGCTGCAGCAGGGACAAGCATACACCGGCGTCTCGGCGGTCGATCATTATCCTGCTTAACTGGCGATACCCCTGTGCGATTGATTGATAGCGATGAGGATGTACTGCCACGACTGCGCATCAGTGGCAAGCGGCGCGATAAGCTTGGAACTGTAAATTAACACGCTAGACTCGGAAGAGAAGGTGGTCACCACACAACCAGGCACGCCAGGGGCTCGCATTTGGGGGTTCTGCATAAGAACTTGTCGACATTGTTGCCGTCACTACTGCTGTTCATGAGTTATACATTTGGACAGGCTCCAGATAGTGCTTTATCTGGAATGAGACATATCTTCGCAGTGCCATTTTTACTAGCAAGATCCTCTCGTAAAGCTTCCTTATCGTTCGATAACATCATACATGAGCGACATAACGATCAGATCTCAGGCGCCATACACCAGATACTGGAGAGCTCCAGAGATGGGACCCCCCTTCGTATTAGCAAGCCCATAACACACGCCCAGATTTGACAGTCGTTCTCCGAATCCAGGAGCAGGAGCCTTCAATCCATTCGCCCCAGCGGTAGCCGCCAATACATACCCAACAATGAACGCCAGCAGGACCACAAAGATCAAGGTGAAAAGATTTACCTGGACATTGCGCAACTTCGCCAATCTGAACCGTAGCTGTGACGCCAGCTTGTATGATTGTGGGCCATGGGGACTGGCCGGCGCATGAGGGCCGACCTACATGCATATCGGTTAGTAGGTGCATATCGTGAATACGAACGTGTTGCTCCCTTCAGCCTACCATTTTGGTGATCGGGGCGACCTTTTCCTTCTTGGCGGTCTCCAAGCCTTTCCGCATGCCGGGCAGACCGTCCATACTCCACGCACTTTTGTAAGCCCAATACCTAGAAAGAAATTCCGTAATATCAGTGATACGATCCCGTGATAAGCGATTCCCCCAAACAAATACGAGCTGCGCCATCGCTTCAAACATACCTCGCCATCGTGAGCTCCTTATTGCCCTTCTTCACCTCCTGCTCCTTCTTCTCCCAAAGCTGGTTCAGGGTCTTGCGGAAGTCCTTGAACTCATAGAATGGCACCGAGTATCCACACGAGGAGCCGACCTGATGCACGTCGACGACGATGATCGAGCGCGTGCCGGGGATCGTGTTGACCTTGTGCTCGGCGACGAAGGTCTCGAAGGCTTTGCTTTCGCATTCGAGAACCCGGCCTGTAGTGTCGTGTGTGAATTCAGATATTCATTCTGCTGCAGAGTCCAGCAAGGCCTCGGATAGCTCACTCAGAGCGTACGTTCAACGTACCTGTGCCCCAAAGCCGCACAATCCGCGGCGGCCCTTCGAATGCATTGAACATGACCGTGATGCGGCCGTTCTCGTGCAGGTGCGCGATCGTCTCGACGCCGCTGCCGGAGAGGTCGAGGTACCAGAATGTCTTGTTGTCGATCCTGCATCGTTGACCATTATGAGAACAAGGCCCCTGATGATCGCGTGCATTTGCAGGTATCGAGCGCATTGGTCCAGACGTCGACGAACTTACAATCCAAAGTACTCGCCGCCCTTGGGGCTCACATTGACGTGCCCATCAGCGGCCAGCGGCGCTGTGGCCACCCACAGCATCTTCTGCTTGAGGATCCATTCGTAGATCTATGAAATGGTGCCATAGGCGCTTTGTCAGTCGAGACCGCTGTTTCGATGTCTTTGAGGTGACGGCAGGTCGTCTGCAGCACGACGACTTACATTCTCTGGGATTTCCTCGTAGAATGCGCCCATGGCTGCTGCTGGGTTTGGAACCTTAACTTACTTCTCGTCTGAGAGAATATTTGACTACCATGCGTCAAGACGATCGGGGTGCAGCTGACTTAAAACTGGACCCTTGCCAGCAAGCCGGGACGAGAGGTTATAGGGCGCATGTATCAACGCCGAAGCTGGCCGAAATCGGGACTCCGTACGGACCGAGTGAGTCACGCGATCAACTATTCCAGAAACAAATATCATTATTCAATCTCCGTCCAATCGAATGGTCTCAAATGGTCGGAGGGTTCATTGACACGCTCTCATAGGCAAATCGATTTCTCAAAACATAACCCTAAGCAGATCGAATTTCCTAACCCAAACCCTAAGTTCAGCCAGTCGCATAATCAGATAAATCAGAAACTGACTCCCTACGATGATGGCATTGCATCCAAGCAGGCTTTCAACTTCCATAACCGCTGCTATCAACCAATTCCCCAAGAAGGAAAAGGTACCTAGGTGTAAACACTCTCCGTGAACTGATTGACCTGCATCCCCTTCTCCGCCATCTCCGCCTCCTCGAGGAACTTCAACGGCATCCAAACGAGGTGTCCCTTAATCTTATCCAGCTCCTGACGGACCAGATCCACGGGTTGGAAGAGGTCATACAGATGGCCCGCCTTGCGGCTGCCCGCCGCGCCGAGGAAGTTATCGTACTCCTCGAACGTGCGCACGTTGTCGTCCGGGTCGGCGTGGAATAAGTGCCGAAAGATCTTGGTGTTGGTCGTCGCCTGCTCGGTCCAGGTGTTCCACAGCTCGTCCGAGAGCGGATCCGTGACGAATTTGTCCCACTTGTCGCCGGCGTGGTACTCGTTCGGGCCGTCGGACGGGGGTTGTGCGTTGATCTCGTCGCGTGCGTCGAGGTCCTGCGGGGGCAGCAGGCCGAGGTGCTCGCGCCAGAGCATGCGGCGAAGGGTGGCGGCGTGGTGCCCGGCGACGAACTCCTTACCGTCCATCATAGACTCCAATCCGCGGGTGTCCTCCATCACGATACTGAGCTCCGAGTCGTGAAAGCCGAGCTGGCTTCGGTCGTTGATGTTGCTGGAACCGCAGATCACTAGAAGTAGTGTCAGCAAATTTGGGTCAAATGTAGAAGCGAACAGTGTGACTTACCGATACGATCGTCCGCAATCAAGAGCTTGGCGTGGATGTAAAGCTCCTCCTGCACGAATTGATAGACCTCATCTTGACGCAGATCCTCATTCTCCTCTCCCTCCTTCGGCTGCCCGTCCTCCGTACGACCCGCCCAGGTCTCCTGGCTAGGCTTTGGCTCGTCGATGAGCGCGCCCTTGGCGATGGAATCCACACTCCCGCTCTGCGGATCCTTGCCTTCGCTCTCGCGACCCACACCCTCAGTATAGTCCTCGAACTGTCGCCGCTTCTGGGCCAGGGTTCGAATATCAGCACTATTGTGGTTCGATTCTGCCTCCTCCTTCTTCTTGGAGGGAGATCCTAAGCTCTTGAACTTGTCCATGAGGCCGCTGAAGCCGCTCTCTTTGATGTCGTGAGACTTGTTCTTCAGCCTCTCCGCCAGCTCCACGTGCGAGTCCACACCTTCAGGCATGATCTCCTCGGCATGTGCACGCTGCATATCTTGGTAGGTGACGCCAGTCTCCTTTTCCTGCGCTTTGAGACCCGGCGTGACATTGAGACGATCGTAGCTGCGCAGATTGAAGCAAAAGACATATTGCTCCGGGTCAGCACCAGCCGCGCGGATCTTGCCATAGATACTTTCGTCGCCTCGACAGATGGATTTGTACTGGTAGTCCATGATAGCTCGAGTGCCAGTAGCAGCGTCGGATCGTAAGTCTCCAGCAAATCCAGGAATCGAGGGCAGCATGATGATGACTCGGAACTTCCGGCCCTCCTTATGAGCACAGATACAGGCATCGGCAATGGCAGCTCCGATGAGGTTGTGCACTGGCGCCTGCTTGTCTCCTGTCGCAGTGATGAAGAACTGGTTCTCGATGTAGACGAAGTGCTTGGCTTCTCGGATCACTTGACAGTATGCATTCTGAATGCTCTGCTCCGTCAAGATGCCCGACGACCAATCGGCGGACGATCGCACCACCTGGGCATGGATCGTGTTCTGCCCGTGGCCGTGTTCTTCACTTTCCTTCATCACATCGCTCTCACCGACGAGTTCGGATCTGTAGCCTTTGCCTTTCTCCGCCACACCACCAGAAGCGGTAACAAAACCTTCCTTCTTCGGATCGTTGCCAGTCATTTGAGCATTTTCCTGGTGAGGAGCATCGACATCAGCGCCATGTCCGACACTTCCGCGCACGGTAGATTCTGCTTCGTCGTGGTGCAGGTGCGGAGTGCGGAAGCCGTGTTGGTGAAGCTCCTTCGAGAAGCCGTGACCCCGGCGATGCTGGTCGCGCAGGTACCCATGCTCGTCAATCTCTCCCACCTCATCATGGTACTTTTCTTCTTGTTCTTCTCCAGCTAGACCCTCGCTCTGACCATGCGGGTGTTGCTTTGTCTTGCCTAGACGTGGGTTTCCAAGCTTCTTATCCAGCGGTGAGAGAGGATGATGAATGTAGTCGCCCACGGGGTGCTTCGGCCGCTGCACTCCAACAAGATCCTCATCCTCACCAGTGCGCCCGGCCAAGGTCAGCCAATCGTAACGATCATCTCGCTTATACTTGTCACGCTTGCAGAAGTTCCAGCGCAGAACAAAGTGTTCCGCAATATCATAGATGCAAGGGCCAACAAGCCCCATGGCGACATCGTGCCATGGCATTCTGCCGTACTCTGCCTTCGAGAGCTCATTGCTCTTCCAGTCTTGGACGCTCTGAAAGTCCATGATACGGTTGTTGTTGAAATCCTGTCCGGGAAAGATATCCGTCTGGATTCCAGCGGGGTGAACATCGGCAAGCGAGTGCTGGCGGTTATCCCATCGCCCGAAGCACAGATCCAGCCCACCGATGAATGCCAGATCGAAATCAATGACGATGAACTTCTCATGATGGGCCCAGTAGAACGTCATGTCCGAGGCGTTTTCGAACACATTGTGATCAGGGTGTCGCATCACCTTGATATTGCCGTAGCCAGGGCTTCCTTCAGGACAGAGGCCCATCAAGGCGCGCTTGGTGTGCTGCGAGTTGCAGGTGAGGGCATGTTGGACTTCACGGTAGACAATGATGTAGATCTTGACGCCCCTCTCGGCTGCTCGCTTGAGGGTGTAGTCCAACCGCCATTCCTGGTTGTAGTATGGAGGTCGACGAAGGAACAGCTCGGGACTCAGCCACCAATCGGCGATGTAGATGGTCTCTTTGGCGCGTTCGAGTGCAACGGAGACCGCATGAAAATAGTCTAGTTTTCACACATTAGACATGGACTTTCCTTCGAATCGAATCAAATCACGTACCTCGGCCGTCAATGTACCACTTCACATTGTTGGCTTCGCGCTCTGGAGCAAACGACTGGAAGCGATGACCCTCGGCGATCCGCGTGCGCTTAGCATCGGTTCGCTGCTCGTGCTCCTCATCGTGGCGATGGTTGGCATTGACCAAATTCTGAAACTTGCCAATCTTGTGTTTGAGGTGTACGGCTTGGATCTAAGTCGTTCAGTCAGCCATTTACTCCCCGATGGCAGTGTAGACCGAACCCACCTTGAAGTCTTTCAGCTTGTCCGAAAGACTATAGCCTTCTTCGGGATGATGCGCTTGTTCTTGTCCTTGTCCGAGCCCCTGCTGCTGCTCCGGATCGTCCACATGGGAGGTCGTGCCGGTGACCATCTCGACGGGCTGGGCTAAAGGTTAGCTGAATGCTGACCGGCTTAATTCCTGAGCCCCCAAAAGGCTTAGAATGGGTCGAGATAAGATGCGCCCGCGATGCAGAGAGAATGTGCTACACCATAAATGTTGCGCTCGGCCAAGAAGGAACACAATTGCGACGACCAACAAATCGCCTGTTCTTCGGCTCTCGACCGACCAGGTCACTCACGCGACGTACGCCCAGCCCCAGAATGCCTGCAATCCATGTGCGCCAGATGTGGGCCGGGGGGGTTGTGGTCCAGCGAAACAGGCTGTGAGCCCCACACTTGCGTCATGCCCCTCCATGCTGGCGCTCCGCGACGGACGTCCCAATGGAGTACCTTACAGTATGCGCAGGTGTTTCGACGCGTGAGAGCTTGGCACATTGCGTTCACGCTTATACTTGTAACCCGATTTCATACTTTCTTCCTACACAAACTTCAAGCGGGCATCATGATACAATGCGAAGAGAGAGAGAGGAAAGAAAATCATAACCTCCCCGCCAGCGTGGTCGCCAACCTTCTCGCCAGCGCGACGAGCGTCAAGGACGGATTTCCGGCCGGAGAGCAGGGGAACACCGAGTTGTCACACGCGTAAAGATTCTCGCATCCTTCGAACTTCAGATCCTCGTCGAGTACGCCCTTCTCGAGCGTCCCATCGGGACGTCGCACCGGCATGCGCAACGTGCCGACTTCGTGCGCGACGCCCCCGACATCGGCGACTTGCAGCTCCGGCCAGTTCTCCTCCCCAGGAACGACTTGCGCATTGAAGAGTTTGAAAATTTGATCTCTGATGCCACGGGCCTGTGCCAGAAGATGATCACTGATCTCGGAGCGTTGCATGTTGACGTTGACCGGATCAGCATGTCCGACGCCGCCGAGCGAGACGCGATTATTTTCATCGAGAGGCGAGTAGAATTGGAAGACCAACTCGCAGAGCAGCTTGCCGTCTCGGGCCGTGACGTCCCATCGTTCGTGATCGGGGTCCACGAATCGACCTTGGTTGAATTGTGCGCCCAACTCGAGAATGATGTCGAACCCCCAATCTTGCAGCGTGGCTGCTTGATGACGGAGCAGAAGCTTTGTGGACTGTGGCTCATTGCGCGGCGGCTGAGTGCTTGGAATGTTCAGAGCCGTCAGATTATCCGCAGCGATGATGAAGTGTCGGTACAGAATCGGATGGTCGACGATCCCCTGCCCAATCTTGTCGTTGGCAATCTTGGACGTCAACGCAATCTTCGTCGACTCGAGGGTGCCAGCACTGATTACGACCGACTTGGCGCGGTAGGTCCGTTCGATATTTTGGAGGGTGTCCCAGCATCGTACACCAACGGCACGCTTGTCGTTGTTGGGATCGAAGAGAACATCCCAGACCGCTTGGTTAAGATTGACGGTAAGTGGCTCGCGCCAATCCGGGTTGGTCCCATTGCCGACGCTCATAGCGTCCTCGAGGAGCAGATCGGCTGTCGAGAAGATTCCGGCCGGCATCGACCATTCCGTTGGTCCGGCATACTCGACAGCGACCGGAGCCGGGAGCACCTCCCACTCTGCGCCCAGCGCTTTGGTCAAATTTGTGACGGATTTCGTGTGAAAGTCATTGAGCCTAGGCACAGTCGAGTTGAAAACGCCCCTGGCGAGGGCATATCCACCCTTCTCACTCTCATCGAGCAGATACTTCTGGATACTCTCCGGCCAAGCCTCCAACTCCCACTTCGCGAGCGGCGGGATACTGCTGCCCCAGAATAAACTCCTCCCACCGAGATTGAACGCCTGCGCGCCATTATACACGCCATTCGGCGCATTGTAATTCTTCACGTTGAAATTGTAATACAGCGACCAGATGTGCTTCTGGAACTTGCCGATCTCGATGCGGCGGGGCAGGTTGCCGACGTGGGTCGGGAAGAGCAGCGAGCCGGCTTCGAGCACGAGCACGTTCTTCTTCTCGTCGGCGAGCGCGGAGGCGACGACGCCACCGCCCATGCCGGAGCCAATCACGATAGTATCCCATTCGAAGTTGGCGTCGTAGTTCGCGCGGAGGAGTGTTTGGGCGACGACACCGTTTTCGGTGATGAGTGCGTTCCGGGCTGGTGGCATGATCGAGGTGAGGAGATGTGACAGATGAAGTGGGTTCTGTGCTTTAAACGAATGTGTTCACCCAAGTAGGAAGAATCATATGGCACTACGTTCGATATATATGCTTGCAATCAATCTGACCTTGTTGAGGCCAAGACCATCAATGCTACGACATCCTCATGTCTCCAGCTTACGGGCTGCATGCATATGCAAGCCCCTAGCGAGCTCGCTTCGAAAGTATTACATAGTACTGGCGAGATCTCATGTGCAGCGCCTAGATCATTCAGCCTCTGGCTGAATAAACACAAGCTGAGAGGCGCAGCTTTACAGCTCGTCTCCAAGCAATCGTGGACAGCTGAGACTCGGGCTTACATGCGCGTGCGTTGGACATACAGTACTCTCCGGCAAGGCCGACAGCCCCCGGAGCGCCACAGCATGATCGGATCAGCAGAGATTAAATTCCGTTGAGGTAAGTAAGGGACGGTACTTTCCTTTCTGCACATCTCACTTGTGACACACGAGACACTCTATCGCGAACCTGATCATGAACATCCATTCGATCCAATAACTACATAAACCTCTACACGGCTGGACAAAAACGACCGAGAACCCGGCCACCACCAAAGCAAACAAATACACCAAGCAATGCAAACCGAAACCACGCCCCACAACGCCGCTTCGAAACCTCGTGAAAACCATTTTGAAAGACGCCCTCTCCCTTCATCCCATCCCATCCCGAGAGCAGGAAGATCTGTACGTATTCGTTTCCCCTCCCCCCGTCATGATCCTCATTCGATCGCTCCAATCCATCCACATGTTCGTCGAGATTGCCCGACCGTTATAAATTGCCTCGTCGACGACGTTCCTTCACCCCATCTCTCATCCCTTCGCTTTCCTCCTCTCCTCCTTCAGCCCCGCGAATGCCACCCACCCCCTCTGCCCTCCTCCGCCACCTTCCCACTGACCTCTCTTCTTCGGGGCCCGCTCGTAAACTGCGCATCCGACTCAAACCGCCCCATGGCATCCGTGATATCGACTCCCGTCCGACTGATGACGCGGGGACTTTGTTGAACGTTGTACGGTGGTGACTGCTGCTGCGCCGCTGCAGCACCACCTTGCCGCCCGAACGGCGACGCCGCACCGCCGCCACCGCCGGTAGACCGCAGCACTCCGCGCGTCGCAGCCGCGAGGTCGCCGTAGTACTTGCCCTTCGGCGTGCCCGCGTTGACCTTGCTGCCGGAGCGGATGGAGGGGACGTCGTCGGAGTAGATCGAGGAAGCTTGGATTGTGGAGGTACGAGATTCGACGGTGTTCGTGCGTTCGAGGTCGCGGGCAGGGGTGGATTGGTGTTGCTGCTGCTGCTGTTGGTGTGGCGGCATGCGGACGGTGCAGACGGTCTCCGGGGAGTTGGGGAGGTCGAGGTGATTGCTGTGGTGGTAGCCGCCGTTCATGTGGTTATCGTTGCCGTTGCCGCTGTTGTCGTAATCAGGTGCATTCACGGGCGTCGGTGGGTTCATCTTCAGCGGATTCGGCTCAAACGAGTCATGGCGTTCGTGCATCGGCAGGCGGCTATACGCGGGCGCGGGCTCGTTGCGGCGGCTCGGGGTGCCCATGTCGCCCTCGTTGTCGTCGTCATCGTCGTAGGTGATCCAGTTGGCACTCGGCTCGTTTCGTGGCGGACTCATCGCCTCGGCGATGTTCGGGACGGCCTTGCGCTTCTTGGCCGGGTTGATGAACTGAGCGTGGTGCGGCATCTCGGGCGACGCCAACGGGTCGCGAGCGTCGAGCTGGGCGGCGGCGTCGTTGAGGCTTTCGTACAAGGAGGCGTGCTTGGACGGACTGTGCGAGCCGGCGCGGGAGTGGCGGTCGGGCGATCCGCCATGACGCGAGGCACGAATCGAAGGGTCATAGAGGCCGGCAGCAGCGAATTGTTGACGCGAGAGACGAGCAGTCTCCGGGCTGTGCGCAGAGAAGCTGGTGTCCGAACCCATGCGGCTGTGTCCAAACGGCATAAAAGTCGCGTCCGGGCCCTTTGCGCCGGACAGACGAGAGCGACTGTCACTGCAGATCGTGCTACCGCTGTAGTATCCCATCTTCTTCTCAGCGAAACTCTCGGACGACGCCGACATTTCGCTGTTCTTGTGCTTGTGCTTGTTCGACGGTCGTCGGGTCAAGTTGTCCTCGAGCGGATTCATGTCTGGCGGCAGACGAGCGATGCGGCGGAACATGATGATCAGGTAGAGGTCTAATCCGATGCTGACGAAGTGCAGACCAGCTAGGACCATGCCACCGATGTAAGTGACAAACATTAACAGATCGGTGGCGTGTTGGCTAGTGAAGACGCTGGTCCATCGATCCTCAAAACTCGGATCCATGTTGTAGTTCTGGTTGGCGAGAAGAACGATGAAGACGTAGAACGGGATAATTCCAGTGTCCATGAACAGCGAGAAGAAGTGGTAGCTGCCACTGGAAGCTGGCGTGCGTCCTCGAGCGGGTCGGAGCAGGTGGTAAATGGCGTACATGCAAACAACGGAGTCCCAGGCCGGCTGTTCATCGTGTTAGTCTTCTATAACACGCTCAATGCTCGTAGGATCAGACTTACTGCAATCCTAAGAACCCAACCCTGTCCGTCCAGTTTCATCTTCAAGCAAATGAAGCAAACTAACAGACCCAACGCACCGATCTCCTGGATTATCCGGAACGCGAGCTGCACCCATCTTGTCGAAGCGATCAAAACCTTGGTATTCTTCGGCATCGGTTCATAGTTGGGGCCTTGATTGGCAACAATCATGTAGCTGTCTGGGTGAGCATTGAAGTCAATCAAAGGCTTCCCACCCTGCATCGACTTGATCCTCTGCTTCTCGGCCCGAGCAGCGAGAGCTTCATAGTGAGCCTGCTGCGCTGCGCGCGGGTTGAAGTCGGAGTAGGGATAGGCGACCGATCGTCGAGAAGATGGCGGGTCGTAGAGGTACGGTGCCTCGCTGCCCGTCATTTCGGCGGGCAAGCAAGCAAGCAAGCACAAGCAAGCGGGCGAGCAGACAAGAGCGAGTGTGTCGTCGGAATGAAGGTGTGGTTCCCCGGGAATGTGAGGCTATTCGGAATGAGAGGCAATGCCGGACGGAGCACAGAGACACAATACGGCGAGCAAGGAATAATACCAGGCGCCAAGTATGGAGGAAGCGAAGAGATCTGGCGGCTCTGTAGAAATAGTACCCGGCCGGACCCAAGCTATGACATGGTCTCGTCCGTTGCATTGGCAATGAAGAGGCGTCATACAGTAACCACGAGTAACTTACAGTTGGCAGGGCGGCGGCGGGCCCTGCACTGCTGCCAGGCGTGGCGGGCCCGCTCTCTCGCAAACGCGTGCGCGAGTCGCATGGCAACGCGGCCTAGCAACAATCGATTGATGCATGACGCTGGACGGCAGAGCCCGCGCTTGTGCGGGCGGCTTTGCGGCGGCGGCAACGTCAAACGCCGGGCTTTGCACCAATCTAATCCCGACTTCGCCAGACTTTCGCTCGATTGTCTCTTTTTTATATTGCGGCCCATTGCGATCTCCCCGATGGCTGTTGGCAGGCTTCCGCGAATATGCGCAAATTGCCTGCGCGCCCAGAATGAGGTCGCCATCAGGCGGAGCGGCCGGCTCAGCCATGGCGCATGGCAACAGCAGCAGATTCGATACGCCACGGCCGATGCGCGAGAGCGGCCGCTGCATCTTGCCATCATCGGGTCCGGGCCGGCAGGGTTCTATTCGGCGTACAGGCTGCTGAAGAGTCTGCCGGATGCGCGGGTGGACATGTATGAGCAGCTGCCGTGCCCGTATGGCCTTGTGCGGTTCGGCATCGCGCCCGATCACCCGGAAGCCAAAGTATGACTCGTCCGAATGATAGCCTCGGCGGAAAGAAAATGTCGGCTGATGTGTGAAAACTTTTATATAGAAATGCTCTGAGACACTGCCTGAAGTGGCCAAATACCCCGGTTTCAATTACATCGGAAACGTACCCATTGGTGATGCCCCAAATCAGCTGCCCTTGACAGCGATCGCGCCCCAATACGATGCCGTGCTCTTCGCCTACGGAGCATCCCAGGATAAGGAACTCGGCATCCCTGGCGAGCACATGAAAGGCATCTACTCCGCTCGCGCCTTCGTAGGCTGGTACAATGGCCTACCCGAATACGCCGATTTAAATCCTGACCTCCAATCGGGCGAGACCGCCATCGTCATCGGGCAAGGAAACGTCGCTCTCGACGTTGCCCGCATGCTTCTCATGCCGCTCGACGAGCTCCGTAAAACCGACATCGCCGAGCACGCGCTGGCCGCACTCGCAACGAGCAAAATTCGCGACGTCAAAGTCATCGGCCGACGAGGACCGATGCAAGCCCCGTACACAATCAAAGAACTCCGGGAACTTCTCCAGATGCCGGGACTCGGCTTCGCTCCGCCACCGGAGGGCTGGGATGCTCTGATCCAGGTCGAGCGGAAAAAGCTGCCACGCCAACTCAAGCGTATTGCTGATCTCCTCGAGAAGGGCTCCAAGACCCCCGTCGCCGAGTCCACGAAAGCCTGGCAGTTGGGCTTCATGCGATCTCCGATCGAATTCCTCTCCAAAGACGGCACCTCGCTCGCCGCTGTCGGGTTCGAGAAGACGCATTACGCGACCGACATCGCCTCCGTGCTGACGGACGACGCGCAAGCGAACCTCAACGCCGTCCGCGGAATCCGCGTGACCCCGACGGGGGAGAAGACCATGGTCGAAGGCAGCCTCGCCTTCCGCTCGGTGGGCTACAAATCCGAAGCGCTCCCAGGCATGCCCGAGCTCGGGATCACCTTCGACGCAAAACTCGGCATCCTGCCGAACGATCGATGGGGCCGCGTCCTGGCGCCCGACCGTGGCCCCGCGGGAGCGCTGACAGCAGGCCACATCCCGGGGATGTACTGCGCTGGATGGGTCAAGCGGGGTCCGACGGGGGTCATCGCGTCGGCGCTGGATGATGCGTTCAGCACGGCGGATATCATCGTTAAGGACTGGCGGGATCGCGCGTTGTTCAATGAGGGCGTCGGAGCAGGGGAGAAGCGTGGGTGGGAGGCAGTGCGGAGGGAGGTGGAGCAGCGCGGAATCCGGAGTATCAGTTGGCAGGATTGGGAGAAGATTGATGCGGAGGAGGTACGGAGGGGAAAGGAGCAGGGTCGGGAGAGGGTGAAGTGTAGGACGGTGGAGGAGATGTTGAAGATTTTGGATTGATGGGTTCATGGCTTGTATAAAAGGGACAGGCCTGGCCTGGATTGTAATTTGACTGAATCATAGAGAAAGATATGGATAAATCCTCGTCGATGCCTCCAAGCTACAGGTTCTCACATTCAGTGCTTCTGTATCCCTTGCGTAAACACACGCATTGTAATCGTGCTTCTGGCTCGAAGTTGTATGGAACAACTGGACCTCGCGACCATTTTTTTTCACCCCGCTCCGGAGCCGAGGATGGTTGTGAATGATCTTGCCTTGCATGTCCTTTCGTACCCGCAGAAGTGCAGGGCTAACAAAACCCGTGCAAAGCTCAACAGGAAGTTGACAAGAGACTCCCGTGACTCCCTAGTCCTAGATGATTCCGATCGACAAAGCAAAGCACAACATTGGTGCCTCAATGCCAGTACCAAGAAGTTTCCAACGTCGATCCATGACCTTGATGAATGGTCGAACTCCATTCCGGGTCATACTGCAACGTCTTCATCGCAGAGCAGCCCAAGTAGCGATAGTCTGCGTGTCCATACGACCGGCCCGGCGCTGCGCCTGCTTCTCGCCGGGCGACAGCTGCGGCTTATTCTCCTTGGACGACGACGAGGAACGGAATTTGTCCTTGAGCAATTGCACGGTGGAAGTTGTGCTGGACTTGGATTTGAAGGAGAGGCTGTCTGACATGATTGATGCTGCGGAAGACGTGGACATCTTGTTGATTGGGCGATTGTATTGGTGGATTTGGCGTGGAGATGGCGTGTGGTAGCGAGTATAGGGTGTGATTTTATCGTAGAAACGGGATATAATGACCAAAATATTTCACTTGCTCTCATTAGAGGAGACATCTACATACTTATACGTACGCCCTTGCGGTGAAGCCAAGGCGACATTCGGAGCAAGAACAAGGATGGGATGTGAGTCAACTCGAGCATTGAGAAGCGGACGTAGGGCGTGACGCTCAGCCGCCAATAACGCCGAACTGCTTGCACCGACAACCCGACCTCGGAGCAAGTACATGTACTTACGGTGGTTTCGATGAGGGTCAGACTGCGCCCTTCCAAGCTTTTGCGACGTAGTCAGTAGCGAGGCATCCGTGCAAGTTACAGGACATCAGGAGATCGTTTGGCAGCGGAGTGGGTGGCTGTGGCTGTCCCAGCAATACCGAGCCACCGCCACGTGCAGCTTCAGCTCGGAATTCGGAGTTGAGACCCAGTCATCAGTCCGCCAAAGGAAACTGTTTCCAACAAGCAGCAAAGTGGTTACAGGTCACTGCACGCGTGGCCAAAAGAATTCAAGGCAGCAAGTCATCATTGTGGTACTACATGCTAGTCTCGTAATCGACATCATCTGCGCCTTCCCGCGCCTCGAACTGCATGAAAGATTCTGGATCAGTTCCAGTGATCTTCGTATACGCAGACTTTACGCTATCGAAGACTGGATCCTCAAGGGATAGGTCCGCGGAAATTGGTGCTAGGATGATGGATTGCTCGTATGGCGCTGATGAAGGCCTAGTGAAACGCTGTTCGTACTGGAGCGTCCATAGCACTTCCGCCGCATCGTCCTCCAGACTACCGAGGAACTTCGAGATTGCGGCGTTGAGTATGTCAAAGCCGGTTTGATTGTCAACCTCTACGGATGCATAAAGAACACCTGGAACAAGTCAGCGAAGGTCCCGGTGAATGTAAATGACACGATTCGAGGTAATTGGAAGGGTCAGTTTCAGTTTGTCAGAGGTTTGTATCGTCAATGTTGGTCAGACAATGTAGATAAGTATTCAATAAAGGTTTGACATCCTTTGACCAGGTTGCGTTGCAAAGAGGAAAGATGATACGTACTTTGACCAGACGCACACTCGCCAGAATCGCTGGAGTGGACAAGTAAATGGACCGGAGGCTGGTTCTGCTCGGTCGAAGGTACGAGGACGACCGCGCCGACCGGAGTTACGCCTCCCTCTGATGTCGGTGGGAAGAGGCGCGCCATCGGCGAAGATATGATCGAAATACCCTTGGAGACTGTTGTACCTACAGTTTCCCCGTTGCTGAAGAATGCCTCAGGGAGGTCATCATCTGTAGCGGCAAGCCAAGAAGTTGTCACCTTCTCCTCACCAGAGAGCGTCAGTGCCAGCGAGGAGTCCCCCACCGAGGTGACCTGCTCGATGCCTTTGCCCAAGACATAGACACCACCACCAACAGCACAAGCACGACAGGCGACTTGGCTGACTTCCGCAAGGCCGCCCCATTTGGCAGCCAAGGCACCGAAGCCAGGGCCGAACACACCGATGCTGCCAAGATGTCTCGCGATTCTTGGAATGGCAAATCCTGTCGTGGTGTCTCGAGGAGCGGAGGTACTGAGGGTCAATGCGAGAATCGCGGAATGAGAGGCAGGGGGAAGGCCGAACTTCTCGCGCAGGAACTGCGTGAACGGCAACTCCCCATCCATCTCGGAAGAATCTGGATCTTCCTGGTACGCCGCGACGAAACGCAAGAATTTCATCAGAGCACGCTTCGCTTTCAAGTCGAGGGCATCATCTTGAAAGATATCTTCTCGTCCTCCCGGAACTCTCACGAGCTTTGTCTGACCGGAGCCATCCTCTTGCTGACCTTGCACGATGAACCAGGAGCCGACCGCTTGAAAGTCCAGCTGTGTGTGAGTGTGCGAAGAGACGAGCACCGATAGCAGTGGAGACCGGGTGTAGATGACATTCGGTGCGAGGGCGAGAGAGTAAGAACGGGAAGACGAGAGTTTCCCACGAGCTCCTTCAGCAGGCGTTGTCACGCGAGCGTGCCCAAACGCCTGCCGTCCGCTTGGTGCCGATGCATGGCCTTTCGCCCAGCTCTCTGCTTCGGCGAGACTGAAAGCCGCCTGCGCACCACCGTAGTAACCGTTGCGATCAAGATGCAAAATTTTCTTCCCGGATCGTGATAAAGCTCTTTCAAGGCATCCTTCACGTTAGTCAGCCTGTGCAGGCTCAAGTGCGACCGCGCCGCACATACAGCGCTAGAAGGCACTGTGGCAGACCAGTGCCTGAGATGACCACATCCCAAGTGGTATTCTCGAGGCTCTCAAGCTCCATGTTGGGCGAGATGAACGTCAAGAGAATTTGGAACAAGGGAGAAGTTTGGATTTGAGCTGCACAAGCTTGAGCAAACGGCTGGGCTTGGCAGGCGATTATGTAAGATTTTGAAACGTCCTTGAATTTCCCCAAGTCCTCATGCATGAAATCTTTTCCTATCATCGCGCCTTCCAGACAATGCTTGATACACCATGATGCAGCGTCTTCGCCAGATCTCTTCACTGCAGATCTGCACAAGGCGCGAGAGACTGACTTCTCTGTCCTTGTATCTCCTGCCTTGACAATGCATGATTGTGCAGGTCGTTTGTGACGAACATTCTTATAACAAAACAATACGCCAATAGTAGACGCGAAAGTATGACCTCGGGTTCTCGAATCGGGCCCAGACTGCGCATGTAATCAACTTGGCCGGCAACCGCGACTTTAGCACAAAAGTTGTCTTGTTTGTAGGGAAACGCCTGATCTCACGTGGAGATCGTAGCAAGCCTGTAGACTCCAAAGAAGACCAGAAGCAAGAAGAATGTGTACAAGCCTTCCTCTACTAGGCCAAGTCGGTTCCATTTTTCGTAAGTGGTTTCGGTCTGTGCCATGTTCGAGATCATATCATGAATCCTCTGCTGACGAGGGATGATGATCTTGTACGCTTCGCTAACTCGTAACATGGCTTTCAGGTCCAGCGCGATGTTCAATGGAGCATGTCGAGTATCGAAGTCATCCTCGTCCGGCTGTATGCTAGCATGTGACTGTGCGACCAGCCGATGTGTCCGCCAGTCACCGTGCTCATAAATGGCTCGCAACTCGGCGTGTCGAAGCATGATGGTACGTTCAGACTGCCTGCAAAGTTCGCTGATCAAGGCATAAGGCGCAAGCGACAGCTGTTGCGGCAATGGTCGTGATTGCATTGGAGATGTGGACTCATATTCTTCGTCGCTCCCCGTGTCGACACTGGATGGGCTTTCTTGGCCTACCTTCTGGAGCTGTGTTGCGAGGTGACTGGCCGCCATGCTCACGGCGCCGCTCCTGATATGCTCGGTTTCATTGCTCTGATCCGAAACATCATCTTCATCGCCAATATTGGAGTCTGATCCTGAGTCGGAATCTTCCGAATCTGATTCCAGCGCGCCCGATATTTCCGTTGTCTTGTTCGTGTCGAAGTCGCTATTATTATCAAGGCAGATGTTCAACCATGGAAAAGCTTCGATGAGAACAGACATCTTCCTCTCGTGGCAAGCGCAAGGCCATCGGTGCGACGGTAGCGATTCCGAATCTCGCTTGGCCTTTGGTGGAACGTCGTGTAAGAGAATCAGGTCTCGCTGACGAGATCTATAGTAGCGAAAACTTTCATTTATGCATCTAGCAGGAATATATATGGCGAATGGTGCACACTCGAATTTCGTGATCGCATAGGGAAGAGGGTTTGTGAGAGAGGATTGTACCGTGAGTCGTGTGATGGGGCGATGGACGTGACGAGTGAATTTATTCTACAACTTCGACAAGATCGCGTCGGCGCCGGACACCTGCAGTTGTGTTACCTCTACCCATTCACCGGACACGCCCACAGGGCAATTGCACTCACCTTGACCTCTCGCGGGCTGGCTTCATTGTCAGCCACGCTGACGGTTCCATCCTTTTCGATGACCATAGCCCAACGACCATTGCGGTCTCCCATACCAGCATCCCATCCATGGTTCTTGCTGAAGAACGACTTCGTGTCGGACATGAAGAGAAGTTTGCTGTCGGGGCCGACACCATTGACCTAATGACACATTCAGCACCGTGCAATCCAAGAGAGCACCGCATACCAAGTACTACCCACCTTTCCCCAGGCATTCATCACAAATGCATCGTTGCTAGCAATGACCACCACGAGATCGACGCCCTTTGTTGCGAATTTGTCGATTTGCGCGATGTACGGCGGAATGTGATAGGCCTGGCAACCGGGAGTGAAGGCACCTGGCACGGAAACAATCACGACTTTCTTGCCTGCGAACTCCTTTGATGCGTTGTAGACCTGGGGCATGCCGCAGCTCTTTGGGTCGGGGTCAGTGATGGGCGCCCAGCTATGGTGTTGCGCTCAGTCAGAATTGAGGTCGATATTGGTGGGCGGTAATTGAGTATACACTCCAGACAAAACGTACTCGAATTGGATTCCTTCCGGAAATTTTTCGCCAGCTTTCAAAGGTGCCATTATCACAGTTATCCCTCAATTTCAGGTATGATACTTATGTGTCGACGGTAATGTTGCAAGGCACTGGCATGGGAATGTCGAGTCGTCGAGTGGAGCTCGCAAATTTGTAAGCTCTCACAGCACCAAACCTCACATTTGAATAACATGCGCTCTATACCGCGCGGCAAAGTCAACAATCGATCATGATATTCGAGAATATCGGAATATTTAGATCCGAGTCGCTCCGCTCCGACGAAATAAAGACCTGTACGGGGTAATAAGACACATTCGAGAATGTGAAGAGGCTTCATGATGCTTGCCGGGCGGCGCCGGCCTTTCTAATGGCCAACAGCAACGGCGAGCATAACGTTGTAAAAGGCCGCGCATTGAAACGGGCTTTGCATGCTGGAGTTCCTCCTCGAAGTGAGATGAATGATCCTTGGCACGAACGACCATGTGTCTACCGGCGCAGCGGCAATCATAGGGGACTGCAGTACACCGCGGGCGCCCTCAAGCACCTCCGGCATGATGCTGGTGTACGTGACCCTCGGCGGTCCCGGGTATTCACACATCGTGGAAGCGAAGGGGCTCCACACATTATGTTATGATTCGCTCCCCATCAGAGAAAGAGAAGTGACCAGAATGCATGGGACGCGGGATTTGCTGCAGCAATTCAAACCCCTTCAGAATGGGATGCGCGGGATGTTCTGACGCTGTGAGAATTGGGGATGTATTGGACAACGACGTCTATGATTTCTTAACGGCAAAACTATGAAGGCAACAACCTCGGTCGGATAAAGAGGTATCCCATGTATGGCTCAGCTTCCCACCTATCTGGACCTTGCGATAACGAAGCTTGGATAAGGTGGTGCTGATCTGATATCGTGGTAGAGAGGTAGCTGCTCGAGAGCTTCGTCATCCCGTGACGCCCGCGTGGGTGGGTTGGCTAGAGGCAGCTGGAGAGCCACGGGGCGTTATAGCCCAGGCAGAATTAGGTAAAGTATTGCTCGACCTCCAGGCACTCCAGGTGAACGGCAGTCTTAGCCCCCAGAGTTCGTAGCAAGTCTATCCAACACGAACCGCCTGGATAACGATCAAGGCCCCCAATCAACCGGCCTTGGGGGAAAGCTCGAAGCTCAGAGCTCGGAGCTCCTATTGAGATCCTCGAAACCCTCCACGCAGCCCTCCTGCTCAATCTCACCTGCATACTGGTCCTGCCGTCTGCCCACTCAAGGCTGCCACGTTTGGCAAATATGGATACGTCCCTTCTGTGGAGCCAGGCCCCGCCGCGGTTGTCCGTGGGATGAAGGCCACCCATGATCATCATATCCGGTCGCCAAACGCGGCGTGGTCACGAGTCATGTGAACCTGCATTCTAGGTACGGTACCATTTGACCACGAAGCTTGCGTCTCGCTGGAAAGCTGGCACGCATAAACACCTCATACCAGTACAGCTACCTCTGCACTTGTTCTCCGAATGATCCCCAAGCATTCATGGGGCCATGTAACTGTGAGAAATACCTAGCTCACCCCAGCATTGGCGAATCAAAGATCATAGAAGGAGCTCATCTGCAAGATCGGTTGAACCATCCAGTATCTGCAAGACACATCTGTTCCTGCTCGCTACCGCCTGCATTCCCGGGTTCACCCATGTACATACCCCAAATAGCCATCTAGAGGCGTTGCACGAGGCAAGCATACCAAAGTATCTGCAACCGAGATAGGAAGAACGCAGGTTGTTTGCCAGCGGTTCGAGTTCAGCCTTCAGGCTAGCGCCGACCTAGCACACTGTGACCTGCTGGTCCCAAGGCGCTTATCCGCTGCGAGCAGAAACCACACCCTCTCCCGTCGGCCTGCCCACGCCAGCGTGGGAGTTCGTGCAGCCAACAATCGGTCTTCCGGCTACGCCCTCCTGGCATCCTCAATCTGCCGTTGGTCGAGACGGCAGAACGAGGTGGAGCCGCTTGGCGTGGTGAGCCTGGCCGATGGATTCGCTGCATGACTTGCTGCATGCGGTGGCGGGTCGAATGCGATGGGGAGGGTGTGGAGTCAGGCCGTCCTATATCTCAAGGTCGAGGGTTGGAAAGAAAGAGAAGATCCATGGGGGTCGATCTGGCGGGTTGCTCGACTATAAAGGTTCGCATGTCCACCTGGATGGACTCTCTTCCCTTTGTCCATCAAGGTCATCAGCTCGAACACTATCTACCAATCAACCAACCACAACTCAACCAAACCCCTTTTCAAGGACTTTACTCTATCACAATGGGTATGTGCACTCCTGCCCGATCATGCAAGGGCCCGCAAGCGTTTGGCCGTTGCGTGCATGCACGCTGCCATGCGTTGCGCACGCTTCTTCTGAGAATCTGCGCTGACATGAGTATAAAGGTGGCTGCGGATCCTGCTCCAACGACTCCTGCTCTTGCGAGTCAGGCAAGTGCAACTGCGTAAGTCGACCAATCATCTGGCAAGCTCGACATCGTAGCTGACAACGATCCGTTCCATCAGTAAATGCATTGCACCCATTGAACACCAGCCGGCGACCTCTTCGTGACGGGAAAAAGTCAAATATGAGAACGATCTCAATCTGATTTCGTTCTCTGTTCCCGTGCGCCGACGATGAAGGCAATGGTGGTGAACTCTGGAACCAGGGGACGAGGAGCGTAGCAGAGGACAGTGGTTGAAGGACGCTCATTAACGATAGCTTTCATTTTTGTTGATATGCGACTCCTGTCGTGTAGCATACTATCAAATCAAAGCCTTCCCGGGAACAAAACTTCTGATCCATCGTGCTTGTATGTGGTTTCTAAAAGCGCCTTCGTGGTGCAACACGAACGTCGATCGATGAAAGACCTCGGGGGTGTTGGCAGCTGCGACGTGCTCAACATCCATCCACCATGCACGCGCTTAGGGTTGCCCGACCATCGGCTTCCGCGATAGCCTTGATACCTGCTATCAGAGCGCCCGAACACCTGACGCGGCATTATCGCCGGAGCACTCGTGAGAGGTCCCGACCTCGGGCTATCGATAAGAGCCCAGCCATGCCTCATAGTGGTCATATGGCCTGTCCAGGACTGAATACCGCCGGGATCACCCCTCCAGCGGGCTGTAGGTGGCGCCCCCAGTGCCCTCCACCAATCGATTCGATCGGCGGGGTTCGCGCGCGCGCGTGCTGCCGCATGCACGTCATTCCAGTGTGCTTTGTTTAGCTCTTCCCCCTGCTACTATTGTACTGTAGGTACCTGTAAATGGAAAATTGTTAAACGAAGTGAATAAATGGAGCTTCGATAATGTCGTCTTAAGGAAATTATGACAACCGTGACAATTGAACGCCGGGCAGCAGTACACAGTCTCACATGCAGCTTGTAGATCGGGAGCTGACAGACAGATTGAGTTCTGGCAGGCTGGGGGCACAGGGCAGCAGCAGGTGGGGTAATGACTGATCCGAAGCACCAGCTCGGCGATATTCAAAAGGGCAGTGTTGCGTGCAGGAAATGCCTGATCGAGATATGGCAGTCATTGAAGTGGAGTTGACGAAAGCGAAGGAATAGCAGCTGGTATGATGGTATCTTCCGAGCATGAATGTGCGTTACCTATCCACCGCGGTCGGGTGGACCGGAGCTTCACGATGCCTTCGTCATACGCCGGTCCCGCAAGCCCACTATTTAGACGCCGACCGCCGAGGCGTGCATGCGTTGGTATCAGCGATTGGACCTCACCAAGTGTAACTCGCGCAGTTGCGCTCGGTCCATTCCTTTACGTCTGACCGCTCTTCGATTATGCGCATTTAATCGACGACATGCCATGATGGCGCATCTGCTCCGAGTCACAGCAGCATGGAGCGTCTCAAGCTCAGCAAGTCAAGTCGGCCGCTGTCGTCTCGCGAGATGGCCGGGTTGAAGAGAATTATGAAGAGGCGAGGTGCAACTGCTGCCAATTCCAAGACTGGGCAGTTCCCAGCGACACGACAGCAACGCGGCTCCTCGTATAGGAAGCACAGTGACACGCGTGGTTATTGTACCGCTCGACATAATGGCCTCTCAGCTCACCGCCCGACTGTTCGGACAGAACCGTGCCATGAGTCTCGGAACACCAACCACTGGAGAGGTCATGCACAGATGTCCCATGCCAACACGATCGATGCAATGCTTGAGCGCGACTTCCTTCCGAATGGTGTCGTGGAGCGACTGAACCGACGGTCGAAGAAGTACTTTCAAGAAATCGTGATGCCGGAGAGAGCGTCTAGCTCAGATCCACTTCAAGACCGAAAGCCGAACCGGACATACGCAATGCCCGCGGTTGGAGGACTTGCACAGCTCCGATCTCTGCTAGCTTCGCAAGATCGAAATTCTGCGGGCACCACATTTGTTGCGATTGACTCCGAGACCGAGTCGCACGCCCAGAATGTGGTGGAAGTCGGGATCACTACGCTTTGCACCAAAGACATTGCGGACGTCGACCCAGGCGAGAATCTGGTGGACTGGATGCCAAAGATGAAGCACTACCATGTAAGCCAGACTCGATGATCCCAGCTGCGATGTACTATCGAACGTGCTAACGAACTATCAAGTTCGTTCTTGAGCATACATATCGGCCAACGCAGCGCCTCTCGACTGCGATCTTCACCCAGAGTCGATATGTGTCGATGTATGAGTTGCGCGCTGCGATTCGTGATATCTGGAGAGAACTCAGCGACGAGTCCGGCGATGACGTGAAATCTCCAAGTCCGCGATCGACCACGTATCAGCAATACACGCCTTTCCACCAACCTCACCCACCAATCACCCCGGCTCATTTACCTACCTTTTTTACAGCCACAGTACCTCCTCGCCATGGCCGCATTGCCTTGATCGGCCACAACCTCGCACAAGAACTCCATGCTCTTGAGAAGCTGAACATCCCGATTAGGCATAATTCATCGTCGAGATTGCATTTCGACCACCACTTTGACACGCACTCTCTGGCCGGAGCTGCGTCGGCGGAAAGCGGTGCACGCTTCGCAGCGTACAGCCTCGGTTCTATTGCCCGAAGCTTGGGTGTCGATCCACGATTTCATAGTGCAGGCACCTTTCTGCATGGTCTGCACAACGCGAGCAACGATGCTGCATATACGATGATGGCCGCATTGCAACTCGCAACCCGGCCGGATCTCAGCCAAGTAGTTCCGGAACTTGGCTCCGCGAAGAAGCAAAGAAAGCGAAGATTCGAAGTGCCTACGGCACTGCGAGAGCAGATCGCAGCAGGTGTCGGGAAAGAGACGATTTTGCAAGGCGCAGCGGAGCGAAATGCGACTGAGCTCGATGTTGAACAGCGTACCGTGCTAGAGCCTGAAGTGATTGTGGAACGGATTCCAGCCGCCGATCAGCGCGAATCCTGGGCTTCATTGCTGATACGGCTGATGTTCGGAACGAGCTCATGATGATAATGAGTTTAACGAAGTAACGACACGTGATGAACGGGGAAAGAGGCGAGGGTGATGAAACCAAAAATCCGAAGTCAATACGCAACTTCGAAGGAGTGTTACCGACTGGTGCATCTCTTGGAAGGGAAGGAGCCACCGCCACTTTGCTCGCTCTTTCCTCTGGCAATAATACCTCATGAAGCGGGAGCCATGGTGGCTGCAACTTTGCTTTCCGTGCTTGCGCACAACAATGACCATCAATGAGAGCCTGCGATATTCCCTCACAACGCCACTTCCTGCGCAATCTGCTTTGCGGCCGGTTTCTTCGGGTTCGTCGCCCGCCATTCATGTTCGAGCATGGCGAGCATGACCAGATCATGATATTCCCCATCTAAATAATTCGAGGCCAGGCAGCCCATACGATCAGACATAGTTGCAGCGGAAAGAAGACGGATCTCTTGACTCACCATGCCACAAGAAATCCCGCATGCGACCTTCAGGGATGAATCCAAGCTAGACAGGACGACCAATTAGCCATATCTCAAAGAGAGAGAAAAAAAAGGCAGGAGAGACGAAGAAGAAAAAACACCAGCCACAACTCACCCGCTGATACAACCTCCCCGCGCCCTCATTCCACGCAAAATGCCCGATCGCGATGCGATGCAGATTCGCGCGCTGGAAGCCCCACTGCAGCGCCCACCGGATCGCCTCACTGCCGTACCCTTGCCCCTGGTACTCCGCCTGGATGGTGATGCCGATCTCCGCGTGGCGGTGCTGCTGCCACTTCTCGTCGCCCTGCATGCCGAGGCAGACGTAGCCGATCGGCGTGGTGGTGCGGACGGCGATGGGCCGCGGCGGCGCCGGCGGCGCGGACTTTTGGTCGGGGTCGTTGCTGGGGGAGGAGGGGGGCGCCGCGCTCGGGTGGCCCGGCGGCGGCGGGCCCGGTAGGCAGATCATGGCGCTCATGAGCGACTTGGACATGAATTCGCGGAACGTGGCCCCACCGGAGGCGAAGGTCGCGGGGACGGGTAGGATCGGCGCGGAGTTCAGCCACGACTCGGCATCGTTGTGGACCACATATAAAAAGTCATCATCTGAGAATATGCGAATATGACGTCTTAGCAATCGTGTCCTTCAGTCGATCCCGCATCGCCGTGTAGACTGTGCATGTGGTTATACGTCTACCTACCTTCTTTCTCCAAGCCGCGGAAGACCAAGCGGTCGGATTTCCATAATGTCGAAGACATGATCGATTGTGCGTTGTTGCAGATGGGCGCTCTGCGGACCAGTAGTCGTCTCGATGCGTCCCACCAATGATCACGTCAACGAATCAGGTCCAACAGGAATGAAAACGACACCGCAGAGACACAAGCGCAGGGTTGCCAAGGAAAAGTGAGATCACAAATGCTTGGGCGTGAGCTTGTCTGCCTTTGTTCTTATATCCCGAGCGACCTACCTATCGATGGATTACAGTAATCCTCTTCAGGCCAGGCGGTCTCGCCCGCATTCATAGTGACCTGCGACCAGGCACTGGTTCAGCCCCGAAGATGCACAGCTTGTCATTGGAACGGAACTTCAGCTGAGGACGGGAGGAGCTGAGCTTGCAGATGATGGCCTATCGAGCCTGACTCACACATATTGTGCTTACTCCCGCATGTCAGCAATGCGAATAGAGACGATTGACCTGCCTGTTGGAGTCTGGTGTTACCTTATCGATGACTCTATGGAGTCGTCGATTTTTTACTCTCTCTCTCTCTCTCTCTCTCTCTATTGTCTGGTTCTCCACGGGGAAAGACATGGGTGAGTATTGTGTCATTGATGTGCGGCTGCAGCTCTGAGGACTCTGACTGGAGCTCCGAGAATGCAGGGTTCGAAAGAGCTACACTTAGGGTTCAGGCAAGCATTGGGTCGGCATACCGACAGTGGTTTGAACTCCGTCGAAGTACTACAGATCATAGCAGGTGGTATCAAGCTTGCTTTGCACTTCTCGCACCATTTGATGATAAATTGGATAGAGGCCCGTGACTATCATGTCTTTGGACTGGGTGGCGGCGGCGGCGGTGACTTTGTTGGCTTCACGCGGTGTCCAGATTGAAATCGGATTGCGCGTCGTCGGAGTTCACAGCATGCAGTGCCGTCTTCGGCGTTTCGCGGAGGCAGCCACGAAAGGGAAGTTGGGACACCACGGCAGAGATATTACAGCAAAAATAAAGACTTGGGGAGAACTCAGGGAGATGTGCTGATATGGGAGAGTCGAGAAGGCGGATACATCTTTGCCGGAGACATGACCTATCGTGCTGGGTTCAATCGGACTTGCCCTGTTCCCGCGATGCACAGCATTGGCCAGTCACTGCCGAAGTTCACCCAGTGATTGACTACGTACACAGGGCTCGCAAGAGGTTACCACTGAGATGGGATATTACAATGTGTCAAAGTGACGATTTATTACCCGGAAGCTGGGTTGCCACACAAAGCCAATGCCCAGAGCATACCAAGTCGCCAGTCAAAGGGCTCGGCACGATGAGCAGGACAAAGCATCGCCCTGGCCGACGCTTTCACGCACGTTTGAAGCTCAACGCGCTCCATGGCAACTGCGTGTTGCGTAACATGGAGGCGGCGGCGTCTGACGGCACTGGGTAGTACGGCAGGTGGGGATTTTCCCCGAGCGATCGATAGGTTGTGGAGAAGAAGAGCAGGTGGAGAAGAAGGAGGGGAAACAAGGCATAGGGCAGGTATCCGCGATGACTCGCTCAGAGCCTCTCAACCATGACTCGCATAGGTCATTGCGGATGGCGATGCGCAAGGCGCGGACAACCACGATCCGGGGTCGGGCGTACTTCGGCGGCGAAAGCATCTCCAGACAGTGGAGTAGGCAGGCAGGCAGGCAGGCAGGCCTAGGTGTTTTTAGAGAAATATCTCCGATCCCATGTTCACGTTACACGAAGGGCGCGTTCGGGTAACCTTAGTGGCGGCCACTTGCTCAAATAATATCGCGACCGCTAGCTGCTTCGATGCCCTCCGGGTTGCCGAATGAGGCTTCAAAGTAGATGACGATGCGAGAAAAAAGCTCTGATGGGATCGACAGTCGTGGCTGGCTCCCGATGGAGCCACCCGCGAGCGCCCGTGGGAGCCAAGGTCAGCCATGTGATCCATCGCATGGTTCGTGCGAAGCTGGGCGTGCTTCGACCGTTCTGCTCGGGCACTGGGCACGCTGACGCCACGGTGGCCAACAAGGGGAGGTGAATGATCCTGGGAGGAGCGTGGAGGGAGTCACTGGTGCTCGTAGTGATGATGCTGCCCCCCAACCCCAATGATCGCCACTGAGAGCGATGGAGCGCGCGCCCTCCCCCCGGTCGAAAGGGCGCAATGCGACTGTGAGGTAGCATTGGACAAACGCGGGCACAAAAGCTGGAGAAAGATCTGTGGGGAGAGCTTGCTTTGCGCCGCCGCCGCCGCCGCCCCCTGGCTTGCACGGCTTGGTGCTGGCGTCGGATCGGAAATCCGGCAGTGAGACCCTGCCTGATTGGCACGAGACATATTGAAATTTCCAAACGAACCGCGCGAAATGGACAGTAGAGTGACTTCTGAGTGACTTCTCCATGCGTCAGACACGTTTCCAGTCAAGTGCTCATCGAACACGAGGGAGCTATGTAAGATTGCTGGTCGTGAAAATGTAGCAGGTCGGGATCGTGTCATTGGTCGTGGGGCAACGGCAGAACCCCGGGCACCGGGTGCTGTGTAGTTTTGCTCCATTCATCGGCAGCGGAGTTGCCCCTTTGGGCAATAAGCTTGTCAGTAATTTCGCACCACGAACTCTGACGATGAAGCTTCATCCCCAACGGCGGATTTGTTTGCCGATGTGTGTTTTCACGCGCGCGGAGCCTTTCAGGCTGAGTGAAGAACGTGTAGATGGAGTCTCTCCGCATGCACGTCCATTGCGCGTTTTGCACTACACAGGCGGGTGGAGCCCAGAGGGTCAGTTGCTGTCCCGCCTGACAAAGATCGGCACGCGCACCTCCTGTATCCGGTTCGCGGAGGCTCATGGACGATTGGATGGTTCCACATGCCGAACGGCGGCCGGGTGGATCCCTGGGCTCCAGATCCAGACAATGCGCGTGGGCCCTTCACGTCACACCTTGACCGAGGAGCCCCAATGCGGTGGTGAGAGGTACATACAGGAACTATCGTATACCTGCAGTAGATTTGGATGGTCAGCCTGGACACATCGTCACATTGTCACATCCCGACGGGGAGCACATACATAACGCTCGCCCTCGTCCCTTCCCTTTGCGCGCGTCTGGTCGTTCGTGCTTACCCTTCTCGCCGTCTGGCAGTTTCCTTCTCTTGCCTCATAGCCACTTCTCTCACAGCGGTTTGCTGTTTCCTCTTCAGTCAGTCATCCTCAACGGGTGTGATACCTTACTCTGCATAACTTACAGCAAACGTCTGACCGGATCGCCACAGCTACCTTCCGCCGGCATGGTCTTGCTCCCTTCCGCGCTGGTGGCGGCCCTGCTGCCAGCCATTGCGCTCGCCCAAGTCGATCCTCCAGGACCTCCATTTCCCGAGACGACCTACCCCAATGCTACGGACTCCCTGACCGACAGTGGCGCCCAAGCCAACCAGACCTCCCCGCCGGGCTACCCGTCGCCGTGGGGTGAGGGACTCGGCGACTGGGCCGATGCCTACGCCTCTGCGCGCGCGTTCGTCGCGCAGCTGACCCTGCCCGAGAAGGTCAACCTGACCACCGGCGTCGGCTGGGAGGGCGAGAAGTGCGTCGGCAACACCGGCGCCATCCCGCGCCTCGGCTTCAAGGCGCTCTGCGCCCAGGACTCGCCGCTCGGCGTGCGCTTCGCCGACTTCTCCTCCGCCTTCCCCGCCGGCCTCTCGATCGCGGCGACGTGGGACCGCAAGCTGATGCGCCTGCGCGGCTATGATATGGGCACGGAGCACAAGCTCAAGGGCGTCGATGTCCAGCTCGGCCCCGTGGTCGGCCCCATCGGTCGCTCGCCCGAGGGCGGTCGCAACTGGGAGGGTTTCTCGCCGGATCCGGTCCTCTCGGGCATCGCGGTCGCCGAGACCATCAAGGGCATCCAGAGCGCCGGCGTCATGGCCTGCACGAAGCACTTCATCGGCAACGAGCAGGAACACTTCCGCCAGGGCGCGCCGCCGGCTTACCTGACCGCCGCGATCAGCTCCAACATCGACGACACCACCATGCACGAGCTTTACCTGTGGCCCTTCGCCGACGCCGTCCGCGCCGGCACCGCCTCGATCATGTGCTCGTACAACCAGGTCAACAACAGCTATGCGTGCCAGAACAGCTGGATGCAGAATGAGCTGCTGAAGAATGAGCTGGGATTCCAAGGTTTCATCATGAGCGATTGGTGAGTGAAGAGATGGGGTTGAAGAGGAAGAATGGGCTGGCTGATAACTATACAGGTCGGCACAGCACTCCGGCGTCAGCAGCGCGCTTGCGGGTCTCGATATGACCATGCCCGGTGACGTTGGCTTCGATTCGGGTAAGTGCGAGAATCACAGCGACTAATCGTGCCTGTGATGCTGACTGAACGTGCTCTCAGCTACCTCCTACTGGGGTACCAACCTTACCATTGCCGTTCTGAACGGTACCGTGCCGCAATGGCGTCTCGACGATATGGCCATCCGCATTGTCGCTGCGTGGTACTACGTCGACCGCGCTGCCAACCAGGTTGATGACGCGCCCAACTTCTCCTCGTGGACTTCGGACACCTACAACTTCAAGAACTTCTACGCGCAGGAGAACTACGAGCAGGTCAACTACCACGTTGATGTCCGCGGCGAGCACGCCGCTGATATCCGCGAGTTCTCTGCCAAGGGCACGGTCTTGCTCAAGAACACCAACGGTGCTCTGCCGCTGACCAGCAAGGAGAAGCTCACGAGTGTCTTCGGCGGCGATGCCGGCGAGAACCAGTACGGACCCAATGGCTGCTCCGACCGGGGCTGCGACAATGGCACTCTCGCCATGGGCTGGGGTAGTGGTACCGCCAACTTCCCCTACCTTGTGACTCCCCTGGAGGCCATCAAGTACGAGGTGCTGAGCAATGGCAAGTCGATTGAGGGCATCACCGACAACTACGCCTACTCGCAGGCCTCAGCGCTCGCTCGTCGTACCAGTGAGGTCGCGGGACCCTGCATCGTCTTCGCCAACTCCGACTCTGGTGAAGGCTACATCGTTGTCGACGGCAACGAGGGTGACCGCAACAACCTGACCCTGTGGCACGATGGTGACGCTCTGATCAAGACGGTCACTGGCCAGTGCAACAACACCATCGTCGTGATGCACACCGTCGGACCTGTTCTCGTGGATGCGTGGTACGATAACCCGAACGTGACCGCCATCCTGTGGGCTGGTCTGCCCGGCCAGGAGTCTGGTAACGCCATCACCGACGTTCTTTACGGCCGCGTCAACCCTGGTGCCAAGTCTCCTTTCACCTGGGGCCAGTCGCGTGGCTCCTACGGCACTGACATCCTCTACGAGCCCAACTCTGGCACGGCCGCTCCTCAGGACAACTTCGAGGAGGGCGTCTTCATCGACTACCGTGCATTCGACAAGCTTGGCGAGACTCCCATCTACGAATTCGGCTACGGTCTTTCCTACACCAGCTTCGAGTTCTCCAACCTGCAGGTCGTCGCCCACCCGGTCCCGGCCTATACCACGCCCACCGGCCAAACCGCCGCCGCGCCGACCTATGGCGCGATTAGCAACAACTCGGCCGATTACGTCTTCCCGGCCGACTTCCACCGCATCCCGGCCTATATCTACCCGTACCTGAACAGCAGCGACCTCGCCGCCTCCAGCGGCGACCCGGCCTACGGCGTCGCCCACGACTTCCCCGCGGACGCCTACGATGGCAGCCCGCAACCGTACCTGCCCGCCGGCAGCAACACCGCCCCCGGCGGCAACCCCGCCCTCTACGACGTCCTCTTCACCGTCACCGCCACCGTCAAGAACACCGGTAGCGTTGCGGGTGACGAGGTCGCCCAGCTCTACCTCTCCCTCGGCGGCCCCAACGACCCCAAAGTCGTGCTGCGCAACTTCGACCGCCTCACGATCCCCGCCGGCGGTTCTGCGACTTTCACCGCCGAGGTCACCCGCCGCGATCTCAGCAACTGGGACACGATCAGCCAGAACTGGGTCCTCTCGACCTACCCCAAGACCGCGTACGTCGGCAACTCGAGCCGCAACCTGCCGCTCAGCGCCGCGCTGCAGCTTTCGGGCGAGACGGCCCCGCCATCGGGCGGCAGCAGCAGCTCGGCTTCGAAGTCGGCCTCGACGGTCGCGTCGCCTACCGTCTCGAAGCCGTACGGTTCCGGCTCCGCGACTGCGCCGGCGGGCGCGAGCTCCAAGACGACCCTGACCACGTCGGCGGCCGGTGGGAACCCGTGGGGTCCGCCGGGCGGGTACCCGACCGGGGGCTGGGGCAATGGTCACGGTAATGGTGATGGATGGGGTCATCAGGGCCCGCCGGCCGGATACCGGGCCGCGAAGGAGTAGGCCCTTCGTGTACAGGGAAATCATTTTGGGAGGAAGTGGAATTCTGGATGCATCCGGACATGAAGCACAAAAGTGGGTTTTCTTTTTGGCACGGTGCCTTTTTGGAAATTAGCCCATACGTATACAGAGAAGAAAAAGTATTTGGCACATGAAAATTATGAGTACACGGTGATTTGTCTATCACCTCACGTCCCCTAGAAGTCACGTCGCCAAATCCGCTCAGCCCCTGCAGCGATTCTGCTTCGTTATGCCATTCGTTCAAGCGAGACCAATCTTCCCCCGGATCGCCGTCGCGATCGCCGCAAACGCCTGCGCCGACGGCGACGTCGGATGCGCGATCATCGTCGGCTTCCCGGCATCCGCGTCGCGGCAGATGGCCGCGTGCAGCGGCACATCACCGAGGAAATCCATGTCGAGCTCGGTGCAGGTTCTCTTCGCGCCTGTGTATCATGGAAGACAGAAAATGTTACGTCAGCCAGATCAATTTGTACTAGGTCGCGATGTCTTACCATCCGTCCCGAAGATCTCATGCGTGCTCCCGCACCCGCCGCACACGAACGCGGACATGTTCTGCACCATGCCGAGCACGGGGACGTTCATCTTGCGGAACAGCGCGAGGCCGCGGACGGCGTCGCGCAGCGCCAGCGTCTGCGGGGTCGAGACGAGGGCGGCGCCGGCGAGGTGGATGGACTGCAGGATCGTGAGCTGGACATCGCCCGTGCCGGGCGGCAGATCGAGCACCAGCGCGTCGAGCCGCGGCCACGCGACCTCGAAGAGGAGTTGGTGCAGGGCTTTCTGGATCAGCAGGCCGCGCCAGGCGACCGGGTCCGCGGCGGGGACGAGGAAGCCCATGGACATCGCCCGCAGGCCGTAGCTGGTCAGTGGGAGGAGGCGGTTCTGCGCGTCGAGGGTGGGTTCGTGGCCTTCGAGCTGGATGGTGAGAGAAGATGGAGAATCAGTCTGGAGCGGCATTGACTTCGTGGTCGATGCATGGGACGTACGTTCAACAGCGTCGGGATGCTCGGGCCGTAGATGTCCACGTCGAGGATGCCCGTGTGAAGCCCCTGCTGGGAGAGCGCGAGGGCAAGATTCACGGAGAGAGTGCTCTTGCCGACACCGCCCTTGGCGCTGCTGACGGCGATGACTTTCTTGACATTGGGAATGTCGCGCTTTTCGGGAAGGCCTTGGCATCAATCGGTGAGCTTCGGAGTTCGCCATGAAGATGGAATCTCTCATGACGTACCTCTTTTCATCCGCGCGGCCAGGTTCGGAGGAGTGCCAGAGCGCGGAAGCCCCTGAAATGGTCAGTACTGTGTCGTCAATCGTGCAGGATTATATTCGCCGCATTCTTGTGCTATTGATGCGACAACTCACCAACGGATTCTCATGGCTGTTGATCCGGGCGGACGTCGAGAAAGGCGTTGACGCCAGATAACTTCCCTCAAACACAGCCGACCGGACCGCAGGTGGTAAACGTAATATACGACAGAATGATGATGAATACATCTTGATATTGGCATGCAATAATGAGACAAGAAAGTACTTGATCTGAACGTGCCGTTCTGCCCTGAAAATAAGGTTTCATAGCGCCGACGCCTTTCGCAGTGTCGGACAGAAGTCCGTGCGCTTGTTCCATCAATTGCACCTGAACTTCTTTCAGACTTCATCCGTTCTTGATTGTCGACCAAAGTCCCGTCGTGTGACAGAGTCATCGAGCAAGCAGATGCCCATATCCGATACTGTAATGGCAGTGATGCAAAATATTTCGAACTCACGCCATGTGATGCGAGACACTCCGAGTCGTTTCTCCCGATAACAAGCTTGATACAAGCCGATCCCACAATACAATGTGCCATGCCACGCAATTGCCAGCTCACAATGAACGACCCCCTCACCAGCAATCAGGATTGCTGTTCACGCATGTTGCTCAAGTTGGCTTCGGAATGTGAGCGCAGATAGCGACGAGCGACGCAACCACTGGCGTCAATTGCACGCCGTTGAAGTACTTCCATTCCTCATGGTGGTGCACTCGGTCCGAGCGCGGGTGGAAGTCTCGCGGATAACTGCGCAGACACGCTCGGACATGAAGAAGTTGCTGCTTGGTAATCCAGAGAATCTTGAATACCTCCGCTTCGTGCTCCAACACGTCCTTGATCAACTCATCGCCGCCTTCCATCTTGGTGAGGCGGTAATGGAGCGACCGCGGGTCATCGGCGGGAAGATCAGCCTTGTGATCAGCGTACCAATCTTGGTAGTAGGTGTAACAGGCGTCGTGGATTTTCAGCACGGGCGTGGTGATCGAACCCAGGCTGTCCATGTCTTCAATCGTCCACCAGAGGTCGCTGATGATTTTCGTGGCCTCGCTGATCGTTGCAGGAGCAAAAGGCGGCGGGTCATTGCGTGAACGAGGCATTGCTGCGCTCAATCGACAAATGCCGAGCCAAAGACGTTGGACCGGGTGGTGATTTCTGAAGGTATGGAATTCACAATCTTTGCGGATTGTGAGCTGGAGTGCTTGTTGATGCCCTGCTGGTTGAGACAGGCTGTGACTAAAATGCCTTTAATACTTTCACTCTGTCAACCTTCCTTTGCACTACGATGGCTCCGACGCGGCTGTTGGGACGTTGTGTGACGCGAAGTCGCACAGCGCACCTTCACATTCCCAATGCGGCCGCATTGGTTGGATGGAAATGCATATTGCGAGGTGCTCACATCGCACATTCATTTCCTCGCAACTTCCCCAATTTCCGAAAGTGACCAGTTGATCTTGGCTTCCTTTGTGTTAGGCCCCTGATCTCGGCAGGAAGTTACCCATTACCCAGGTATCTGGGCCTCCAAGCGTGATCTCTGAATCACTTGCGAACGCACTTTGAGTTATATGACACGACTGCAAACCTATCCGCCTACACTTTGGAAACAAGCCAGTACCATTGCAATCACGCCTTCGCCATGGCAGAAGTGACACCCGACACCGGTGGCCTTCTGTATATAATACCTTCAAGATGCGAGCTTTAGTTTTACTCCCACAACCACAACTACCAAACCAAGACTTCAACCACTCTAACCATATTACCAGTCATGGAACTTCCTCAATACGTTATCGAAACCGGCCCCAACGGTACGAAATGCATCCTGCGATATCGCAACGTCAGCGGGCCCGTGCGCCTAATCAAGAATGAGTTCGACATCGCCATGGCCATGAAGTCCCGCGCCACGGAACCCAACCGATGGAACGCCTGCGCTGCGTGCAAACAAACTTTCGAGGACTGGCTCAAAGCCCTCGACCCAACGGACCCTTTGAAATCGGGAGGAGCCATCGATCTCGCGCAAACTAGCGAGCAGATCTCGTTCCCGCTTTACTATGACAAGATCATCGACAGTCTGCTGTCCATCTTCCTCCTGACGAGATTCCTGCGCGAGCACCTGGAGGTCGTGAGTCGGCGGACGGCAGAGAGCCCCGAGCTGAAGGGCCCGGAGCTGCACGTCATCAACGGCATGGCGTGGAACGCAGTGTGGCGCTCCGAGTGTGCGAACGTACTGCCAAAGAAACTTGATACTGAGGACTTCCTCGCGACCGAGCTCGGCCACCAGCTGGATGAGGAGGAGGAGCAGGAGAGACAGCGGCAGGCCGCGCGACGTCAGGCGATTCGCATGCGGTCGACGCAAGCGGCGCAAGCGGTGATGTCACGTATGGACCCTCCGTGGTAGAGCCTTTCCAGCACAACACGCCATTTCAAATGGCACTCTCCTGCACGGATGATGAGAGGATGACCGATGAAGAGCATACATGTTGTTCCTCTGCATTATTGATGCAAGATCTTCTTGACAAAGGCACACAGCATGTTGAATTGTACTGTAGAACAACGAAGATATCTTGATAATGGCTTTTGAATGGCTCATCGCTATCATTTCAAACGACACCAAGCACAAACCATATCATCGTCCTATCCTTTAACTTTGGTAATGAGAGATTTTTAAACTTATCAATGCTAGTCTAAAATTCTGTTCGTATCGATTTTCCGTGTTGCACAGACATGAACTTTGGAGAATGTCTTTTATGTACTGTACTTCGAATTAGATCGGAATGATCGATTCATCTGACGATACTCGGTGGTTTGGAGCGAGCGATAAGTCTATTGGTACAAATATTTAACGCTCCGATTGGGACCCATGGGTGAAGTAGAATTCGTCTCGAGCTTTCATTAAACTTCTCAAGTGCTTCGACTGCACACTCAACTATCATAATCCATTACGTTCCACAAAGCCCTTCACTCAACCGATCCAGAGCACACTCAGGCAAAGATTCCATTCCCGACACAACTTCCTCGCTACATTAGCAAATGAACAAACGAACAAACAAACAAACAAACAAACAAACAATCAATCAATCAATCAATCAATGGAGCAAAACGTCCGCCCATCTGAAATTGCACCACAAAGCCCCTCAATTCTCCATCTTAAAGAAGCGTTTCTCCGGCGGATCTTCGTCCACGTCCGAATCCGGCTCAGGAAACTGCTCCATCGTCTTCTCAAGCTCCTCCAACCCCTCGCGCGTCCACAGCAACTCCTCGATCTCCTCGATCTGCTTCTTCCAGACGCCATCATACCGCCAGCACAGGACCACGGCGCGCTCGTCCTCCGTCAGCGCGCGCGGGTCCTTCTCCCCGGACTTGAGCTTCTCCAAGATCGCGGCGACCTCGCGGATCGCGACGTACACGGCGCGCAGGCGGCGCACGAGCGTGCTCCAGACGCGCGGGCGGTCCCAGCAGCGGACCTCCAGGTTGCGGTCGTCGAAGGGGTCCGCGAGGTGGAGGTGGACCTCGCACCATTTCTCGAAGTGATGCGCCCGGTTGAAGGCGGGATATTGGGCGGAGCCGAGATCCCCGGGGAGCAGCAGGCCGTCGCCGACGATCGCGGCGAATTCGCCCTGCACGAAGTCGACGGCGTCGGAGAGGGTGTTGATCGGGATTCTCATCGTGGTGTTGCCGATGGGGACGATGAACCCGGGAATGCGGCGGGCAGCCATGGTTGTTGGTGGCTGGGGGCGCTTGATTGATTTGATTGGAATGGTCGCGATCGATATGGTGCCAATCGTTGGACGGTCAGGAGGTTTGGTTTGGATGAGATGATGTTCCCCATGCTGGCCGACCAGGTCGTGCTGTGTATATACTCGATTGGAAAACATTCTGTGATATCTGTCGTGCTTTTGTTGCAAAGGCACGCTGCATTGGCTTTGGTGTGCACAAAGGATCTCTCGATCTGTCTCTGTGGCATTCCACATAGTCTTGATCTCGAGCAAAGGTCGCCATGGTAGCGACTTTGGACATATAAGATCTTTTGGCTGATGAAGAGGATCACCAATTGATGCCTGGTGAAGGGAGTCAATTCTTTGCTTGCCAGACTGATCACTGACCGAAGTCAGTCGTGATAAAAAAGACCTTTAACATCACGCTAGATATGAAAGAGCATGTAAGAGTGGATCGGTGACATCGGTACCGATGAAAACCTTTGGAATGGAGAGAACGGTGCTATATTGCATTTCAAAGTTGAACATATGTTGAATATTCGACGAGTTGACCTGTTTAAGTCTTTCTCACTACTTGATCTATTCGAGTAATGGATCTTGGAATGAATGCCTACCCATTTCGATCGGTTGGATTCTTTTCGAAGTAAAACAAAATATTGGTTCATGGGGAACGAACGAAGTCATTGTCACCAGATACTGTGGGTTGTAGATCGTGCGGTCCCGGTAAGGGACAGGGCAATCAATGTCACCCGATCGTATAAGGCGGGAAAGGCGGAAGCAGCATGTTCACCTACATCTAGCCTCATAGTCGCGCGCGAGACAAGATACGAGACCTACGATCTATTGCGCAGCAGTCTGATCGTGCGACTGCTTTGCGATTTGATCACCACGGGGCTCTTTGTGACACAGTCCTAACCGCAGATGTTCATGGGTCATGCTAGAACTTGACGCGGCCAGGGTATCGGCTTCTAGAAGGACTCGGGCACCCACGCATGGAATCCCGAATGCGCAGCCTTGGGTTGAGAGAGTCACAGCTCCAGAAGCTTGAATGGGCCAACGCGACCAACTAAATCGCGCACCAAGATACTCATGTTCGTAGTCCAATATGTCGCCGCGCCACAATCCTGTGTAGGCAGAACAAAGGCCGCGATAAAGACATGCATTGCACCTTCCCGGGGATGTCGAGCTCAGCATGCCGGTCAATCAGAGTGAGCATGTTGTGTTCATTTCCTGTGATGCTGCGCCGCGATCTCACAGCCTCGGGAGGAGTGAAGGAGCTTGTTGGCTGGTGATGAGGCACGGGAGATTAGGTTGGCCCAGTCGTGCATAATCAAGTGAGGTCGGCCGCCGCCCCGCATTGAATGGGGGAGCGGCCGGTGAGGAGCCCCTCACGCTCCACGTGCACGGCGGAGCCACCAGGCGGGCAGTTCACCGGAGAGCAGGATGGTATCCTTCGTCGAACGCCCAGAGCAGGACATCTTGGAAAGGTGAGATGATGATGAAAGCCATGACCGGAACGCCAGCCGAAGCTAAGCCTCGCGTTGCACGTGCGAGGTTGGACAGCGAAAAGCCGGGGCGGCCCAATTCGGCCGGTGTCTGCAGGGCGCGAGGGAGGATCCGGCGGGATTCGCGGGGTGCCTCAGGTATGAGGAATCGCTCAAGACGGGTAAGGCGGCGGGGCGCAGCATACGACGTCATTCGGTTTCGGATTACCGCACTTGCCACGCCGCCCCGCGACAAGGCCGGTTAATGCCCAGCGATGCAGGCATCGGCCACTGATCGCAAAGCCTCACCGGCGAAACCGTCGGACTAGCGATGCACTCACATGCGCCGGTCCGACTGACCATGCAAGACATGATCCACCACCAGCAAGTGCGCGCCCGGGCCTGACGGGCATTGTGTCATACGAGACCGTGAACCTTGCGCGCTGGCGAACATTCTATGCGCACCGCCCGGCGTCGATGGAGGGTGGTCGTATGACCAATCATCGACCCGCAGCCATACGACATGGTTACAATTTGGGACATGGTTGCAGCCTTTACGAATCGTTCGCCGTCTGATTACTTGGGACACCTCTCCATAAATCTTTTCTTCACCATCCTGCCGCCTCCACCACACTCACTCCACTCTTGATCGGCGACAACACAGGCCATACCAACGCGACTGCGAGAGAAAACACACCATGGCCGCCGCAGAATACTACAACCCCTCCGGAGGCGGGCAACACCCTCCTGCGCCGCAACAACAACAATCACCAGCCCCTCCTCACCCGTCGCAACAGCATCTGAACCCACCATACCCGATCTCTGACGCTCCGCCGCCATACTCCGAGTATCCTGCGTCGCCAGCGTCATCACAACCACGGCCGTCACAATCAAACCGACCGCCACCATCGTCCTCGCAGTATCCTCCCGATAAACCACCACGGCCAGCCGGAGGTTCTCAGAACCCATACTCGTATCCCGACTACCGCGCCTCGTCCTCAAACCTCCAATCACCATACCCACCACAACAGCAACAGCAGCGACCACAATATGCGCAGCAGGGGCCTCCACCCAAACAATCCGGCTTCCTGGACCCTGGCTATGACGACCCGAACAACCGGCGCCCTGCATCGACGCCACCCAAACCCCAGGGGATCCTGAAGAACAAGCACGAGCGCTCACCCTACCGCGAACGCTCCCGGTCGCGGGACAGCTACGACTCGCGCGACCGGGACCCACGCCGGGACAGCCGGCGCACCGACGAGCGGCCCTCGCACCACCACCACCACCGCCACAGCCACCACGGCAAATATTACAACGATCAATACGATCGCCGCACGGCGTCTCCCCGAGGCGACCCTCGCCAACAGAATCCGGCGCAGCAGCAGCAAAAGAAGGGCACCGGCGTGAAGACCTTCCTGGGGGCGGGTGGCGGCGCCGTCATCGGTGACCTCATCTTCCCGGGACTCGGCACGATCGGTGGTGCGATCCTCGGTGGCCTCGGCGGACATGAGTATGGCAAGCGGGAGAAATCGTATGCGCGCGACGCGGAGGGAGCACCCCGGCCAAGGTCGTACAGTAACAATGATGACTACTATTATGAGGACCGACGAGGGCGGAGATACTAGTGGCAGGGAGTCGGTTATCTACTACCAGTGACCTCTGGTCTAAGGGACTGTTGGATGCGGAATAAGTTGGTCAAGGTGGCCAGCAACCATCACACCAGCGCAGGACGCTGGACGGAATTTTCGAAGCGGAATTTCATTTCTCTTGGTCATCACTGGCGAGGTTATATTTATGCGAGGGGAGATAGTCAGGAAGACCTGACGATTGAGACGATGTACGAGACGATAGCAGAGGTGGAAATTAATGACTACATAACGGCTGATCAATATATGATATTCTGCATCTGTCACCTACCTGACCCAAACTTTGACTGTTTCGACGGCTGTGCACTGCTAGACCTGCTACACCCGCGAACGTTCCAAATAGAAACTCAAAGAGGCAAGAACGATCAACGACCACGTTCCTGCCACCTCGTGCCCACGCTCACCATTCTCCCGGCATCACGTCCTACTTATCCTCAATATACAACGCCGTGCTCGTCAACATGAACACCCCCTGCATCCCACTCGTCACATTCGCCGCGCCCAGCACCACCAACGCCGTCTCGACCTCCTCGATCGGGATCGACACCCAATTCAAGACGCCCGCGAGCCGCTGACACAGCAGGCCCGCGAGCCAGACATAATCATACTGTCGAATCTTCTTCCGATCGGCCTCCAACTCCGCGATATTCCCAATCGTCGGGGGGATCAACGCGAGCTGGATGAACGCCGCCGCGAAGGGGTTCACCTTCCGCCACGTCGCATGCATCTTCACCGCCTTCACCGTGCCGACGAGCGTGCGCGCGAGGTCGAGCCCCAGCAGCGCGTCGTTCATGACCGCGTACCACGCCCCCGGCGGGGTGTCCGGCCGGCCGAAGGCGGTGATGATGGCGGGCAGGATGTTCAACACGATGTTGGCCCGCTCGAGCCACTTCGCCGGCGCATCGGGGCTGACGGAGCCCGCGAGGTCGAATCGGTCGAGGCCCCAGTTCACGTCGAAGAGGAGTTGGTTCGTGAAGGTTGTGACGACGGAGAGGAAGCGGCCGATGATGCAGAAGATCCGGTAGACTTCGGCTCCCGCGCCCGATTCGGGGACCCAGTCGGAAGGGTTAGGGATTGTGGTTGATTTGGAGGCGTCGGCAAGCGTGGGGCTTCTCGGGTCCGGAGTGGTGGTGGTGGTGGTGGTGGTGGTGTCGGCGTCTTGAGCGGTAAGTTTTTCTTCTTCAGGAACGGCGATGGTGAGGCGCATGGTGGAGACATGAGCGGTGCCAGTGGCTTTTGATGCTGCCGCTCGAGGAGGCAAGACGAGGGATTCAATTTCTTTGTGACTGGATGCACTCCGCAGTGCGCTCGTCATATCGTTGTCAGGGAATGGCGCCGAACCCATTGCCAGCTTGTACATGACCGTGACGGGGATCGCGGCGACTAAAGCGGCGACATCCAGCACGCTGAGGTCGTCGCCCGTGAGCCACTTGTAAATCGTCGACAAGACCGGAATGTTGATTGGAGTGTCCAGAACGTCGAGCACGGTCTTTGCCAGGACCCGGACGAGGTCGATTGTCCCGACGAGCACGTTTTTGGTGGACTTGAGCATCAGGTCGCTGATGATGCCGATGATGCGCTTCACGATCTGCATCGGGCTCAGCGAGTAGAATTCGTCGATGACCTGCGTACGAATTTGCGAGATCATGTCCCTGACAGCGTCGACCTGGTTATCCACAAGGGCCTCGAGATCTCGTAGAGCGGCGTCGAGGTCATCGGCAACGGATCCGTGATCCTTGGGATTCATTTCTGCGCTCTTAGAATTCGCTTTGAGATGGTTAGAGCCCCAATGCGTCTGTGGACTGGAGGATCCTTCCTCGCGATTGGTGTTCGCCACGTACGAGCCGGTCTTGATGCCCGGATCCGTGATATCGGCCCATTGATTCAAGTGTCCTTCAAGGTCCTCAAACACCATGGAGATCGTCTCCTGTGCCTGCCCGAGCCCATCCAGTCCCTTACGGATATACTGCTTCGCCACATTCTTGATCACAGCATGAGTCCGCAAGATATCCTTCCAGCCGAACAAGAAACCGAGCCACATGATCAGGTCGTCGAGGAAGACCTTGATCTGCGTGAAGACCCATTCCGCGGCGTGGGCGATGGCGGTCCAGGAGTCGAGGAGCGCGTTGTACACGACGCCTTTGATCGTCGCGAAGATCTGGTTGACTCCGTCGATGATGCGGACTTCGAGGGACTGGAGGCCATCTTTCAATGTGTTGCCGAGCATGCGGAAGAAGTCGCCTGTCTTGACGCCGATGCTCTCGATGGCGCTGCCAACGGACATTGCTTGGACGGCGAACTTTCCGTCTATGGAGTTTCCACTGCTGCCAGTGGTCGACTTTGTGCTTATGCTCATCGGTGCATCCGGGCTGATTGAGAGCGCCAACACCTGCGTACCTGCGGGCCGTGTCAGCTTTGAAGGCTTGAGTGCGCTATGGTAGACTCACCAGATGTAGGGCTCACGGACTGTGCGCTTTTCAGCATCGGCGATGCTGTCGTAGGAGAGCCGTCCGCATTCAACCCCTTTCCCACGTCACAGAATTGTTTCAGGGCGCCAGCAGCCGCATCGCGGTCATCACTATTGACAGAGGATGACACGAGCGGCTTTGTGGTGCCAGAAGAATCCGTGATTTTGACATTGGCGAGGTCATCGCCTGATTGGATCGCCTTCAGCTTTTGCATCGCCTTTAATGAGGGATCTACAAGAGTCGACGAGCCACCACCCACGGACACTTGGTAGCAGACGGCGGCGAGAGCAGTCGTTGGTTGGACGATGGTCACGGAACCATTGCCGTCCGTTGTGACTGAGATGTCGTATCTCGGACTTAGCAGGTAATAGTCGTCGTTGATGTACACCGGTACCGGGCTGATCGACTTGACCTTGATCGAAACATTCGATTGCAAAGTCTTCTTGTCATCTGTGACTTCGATCCTTGTAGTGTAGCTATCGAACTCGACCATATCGTCCACTTTTGCTGACGGCAGTAGTATGTTGCGCTGCCTCCAGATACTTGTCACAGGGTCCTGATCCAGCTCGATCATTTGATCTCCAGCAGTATGTGCGAAGAGAGTATGACTGGAGGTGGAGAGGCCCGCATAGAACGCGAAGTTCTCGACATGAGGCACGAGGACAACCGGATATGTCCATGATGCGGAGATAGCCTCTGAGCCCGCTGCGCAAGTGGCATAGAAGAGGCCTCCTTGTGCGTTGCGACCGAACACTGAAGTCTGCTTGCCGACGGTGAAGGCTTGTAGTTGCGAGGCGTTCGCGACCACTGGTGCCGAGATGCAAAGCGACGGCTTTGCGCCATCTATTTGCGCATTGGCGGTGGGAAATACGGAGAGTCCACCTGGATGCGAAACGAAGAGGCAACTACGGCCAGCACTGTCGAAGGACGAAGCAATCGCCGTCGTGCCGAGCGGTGAAGCGAGTCGGGATGGATTGGCAGGGACGTTAGGTCGAAAAGCGTTATATAGTGGGACGTAGATCAATTGCGTCTTGCCTTCAACGCTTCCGAATGTGTAAATTCCCGCGACTCGATCCTTCGTCCGAAAGCCGAGGACACTCGAGACGGTTCCAGCGTCCAAGTCGATAGCCAGAAGGTGGCGATTCCAGCGGATCGTCTTGCTGGGCGTGATGAAGTAGCGGTCGAGCGAATCATGAACCCCGGGTTTGCGCCAGATATCCACGACACAAGTACTACCAACGCCAGGCACGTTCATAACGAAGACATCTGCTATCTTTACCTTAACCGAGCCTTCTGGCTTCCCATCGGCATCGAATGGAACGAGTTTCCAGGAAATGGCCAGTGCCTGAGCATCAACGCCGAGGAGGTCATTGCCTTGTGACACAAATAGATGGTCAGAGTCGCCCGCAGTCACGACGACAGTGATATCCCATTTTGCTGAAAGTGGGTTCTGTGAGACCGCGAATGCCTTCGCAGCTACCAAGGCTCCATTGAGCTGAGCCGACAAGCCCGTAGTCAGGTCGATGCGATTCCATCCAGTGCTGCTGCTTTGCACTTCCTTTGTGGCATAGAGCTAGTCATTGACTCGTCAGAAGGAGCGAGATAATGTTGCAATCGTGTTTATACATACCACATTGTCGGTCCCGAGCGAGAAGAAGATCGAACCTTCATTGGCGGTCTGAATGACATCAAAATGTCCACTCGGACCCATGACATTCCCATGTTTCTGAGCCTTCATCCATTCTGACTGTGATGAGACCAACATTTTTTTTTTGAATATCTAGCGAGGGAGATTGTCTTGCCAGTCAGGAGTGAAGCGGTGACCCTCAACTTGCATGGGATTGTTTATAGTCCCCGTTTTGTATCCCCTCCTCCACCATCTCTACAGCACCTGGATGCGATGAGCGAACTGAAAGGCTGGTCTCACAAGCATCGGCATGGCCGCCGTGCTCTCCATTACTTTTGATGGCCTGACCTTCGCCATGAATGCACGTCTTCGATATGGACAAATTAAGCGAAGTTAGCTCATCTTTTGCCAACCGCCATCGTAAAGCCTCAAGCATCAGGATATCCCTGCAGGCGGTGAGTGCGCTTGAATGGTGATTCTGATGTCCTAAGCCTGCTCTCAGCTTAATACGCCCTCAACTCCCAGCTTAGCTCTCGAGAATCATTCCACGTGGCGGTGTAACCCGTCGGGGCAAGCGAGCGATGTTCGCTGGCACGCCTAAGGGTCTATGGCTATCGCAGGTGGACTTCACTTGTGGCTTGCTGAAAGCCCGAGGATCAGGAGATACCAACGCCCCACTTCACCAATGAAGGGACATAGCGCTCGCTACACAACCTCTTCACCCCACTATGCGCACGCCCTCGCAATCTTCAATTACATGAGATTGGTATCTCACGAATGAGGCACACTTACAATTATGCGAAGTGTCTAACGCGCCTGTGACGCCGCACCCGAATGAAAATGACTCAGGATCGTGAGGCAACGCTTCCCGACATCTACCATCGGCCACCGCGGACTTGACAGGGAATCTGCTGTGCTGCATCGCGTAGTAGCCGATCTGTCAGCCACTGGTGCTCATATTGTTTCTGAAGTGTCGACTTGGCAAGCGACTTGCTATGAGCGCGGCCGCTGCGTTCAGATGTTCGATGGCCTGATCTCAGATCTTATGTCATGGAGAGCTGATGATTTGCTACGTACGGAGAGCCATGTCGAGTTCAAATATGGACTCGATCACACCCGGAGCCCAGCCGTGGAGCTCCATTGACCCATTGACCTCTATCCCTCTGGTATTGGTTTGAACCGGTGTATCTGACATCATGTCTGCGAAAAATTCCAATCTCACCCCACTTGGCTACGATATGGTCGTAGCCACAACTCAGGGAGCGCTGAATGCAACCATGCTTGAGTATCTTTCCAACAAAGAGGATGCTGTGGGTGTAACATCATGCTTTGTTTGGAAGCAGGTCGAGGTCAACAAGAAGAAAGTCATGAAGGTCGTTCCGATTACACTTGAAGAATTGCTCAAGATATCGGTTCAGTCCAATCCATTTGATGTTCCAGATGATGCTGATCCAGACTCCGACGTGCTTCTTCAGAACCTCCGATTTGCGGGATTCGCCGCTGCATATGTAAGTTCCCGGAATTATTTGCGTGCTGAGCCGTGCGGCTGACCATTCTGCGGCAAAGCGGATTGTTCCAGGCATGCCCGAGGGCATCGCCCCGGAAGATTTGCCCAACGTCATTGAGCTGGGATCAGAGTCGTCTTCGGTTACATACAACATGCTGTGTGCGAAAGCCGAGGTTTGTGTCATGGCGTATGCCGCTTTCAAGGTGCAATGGACGCATCGCCGTCAGGAGCCAGGCGAGGCTTGGACGTTCAAATGCAAAGTTGACCTTCGCATGAGCGATGTTGAAGGGACCGCCTTTCATAATCTTCCTGCGGAGATCAAAGAGCAAATCAGAGGTAGCTTCGGCTCGAGTCAAGCATTCAGCGTGCAGCAATTGCTTTTCGACCTGGACAATGCCGGGTTGCAAACCGTGCCAACCCTTTCCCTGCTCGGAGATCAGAACGATTCGGTTGACGGTGTCACCAAAGGCGAGCTCAATGGCTCATTCCTCGGGGACTATTTCGCTGACATGAAGAGACGGGGCCAGCCGCTGCTGCATGTATCCGTCGTTTCGAAAGAGCCTGAAGACTCTGAGTTTCGCGCCACTGACATGGACATTGCCGTGGCCCAGATAGTTGACGAGACAACGGGTAGGCCCCTGCCGAATCAGACCAAAGAGCAGCAAGAAATCAGCACCATCAACTATCTCTGCATGTCGAATAACCACAAATTTCCGCCGACCAAGCCCCGCATCACTTGGAATTGGATGACGGAAGCCGAAAGCAAGCAATATCATGGCGTGATGGCATATCAACGTGATAGCTTTGTCCTTTGGTTGAAGGCTCAACTGGAACCCCAAGTGCGGAATTGCTGTTTCTATCCGAAAGCGTACGTCACCTTGTCGAAGGGCTCAATTCCTCAGTTGTACTGCGGTTTCAGGAATCTGGGGACGGGAAACATTGTCAACCAAAGCAATCGCTCTGAGATTGCCGACGCTTTGAAGAATGAGACTTACCAGCCGGAGTTTACTGTCAGCTCGCCTGGCTCCAGTGAGGTCATAAAATGGCATTTCGCACGTGAGACTGACGATTCTGCCGGATCGCCACTCAAGCTCGGTGAGCTCGAGATCAAGTCGAGCTTCGACTGCGCTGTCACATTTGCCGGAAATCAGATAACCATCTCTCAGAGACTCGTCATCTACATGTACCTCATGAAATCGCAGGATAAGCACCGGGGAAACATCATCGATTGGTCCATGAAGGACACATATGACCTCAAAGTTGACGATCACGGCAAGCTCGTTGTGGTTCAGAACAAAGGAAAGATCGACACGAGCAAGTCTGAGAACCCGAGCACGAGCGGATTCATGGATTTTTTCAATGATGTCAACTACGAGATTGATTATGTGCGGAAATCGGCGGAGTTGACCAACACCAACTTCGGGAACTTCCCAATCGATGTTGCGCAGAAGTTCCAGTTTCCTGGCGGGAAGACATTCGCTTTCAGAGAGTTCCAATTCTCGGACTATCAGGACTTAACAGCAGGTATAACTTATGTGACTCAGGTGTAGCAGTCTTCGATAGCGTCTTCTTCAAGTATAATTTATGCATCCCTGTCATCTTTGCGCTAAATAATATCATGAAGAATGTCATCAACGCTAATAAGATATGTATTTGGAAATTTCCAGACGCGATTGTCGAGCAGCGTTGTCACCCGAGACGACCGCCGGACGGTAAGTGATCCGCTACAATGCGCTCGCGAGAAAATTTCTAAAAATTCTCCAAATTGGGCGCACTTCAGCCACCGCAGGAATCTGGTTGCAGGACCGAAGCTATCTCCGCTGCAGGAACTAGCAGCAATACTGGTAATTGCACACCAATCACGAGTATCGACTCAAGTCGTTCGGCCATTGAGATGACCTTATGCAAGCTTACTCATAGACTTCACCAGATTACAAATTTGGTATCGACCAGACATTTGAACTTTCGAGACCTCGTGTTGACCGCAGACATGCAGGTCGAGGTGCTATGGGTGCTAGTTGCGAGCACCCCTGCATCGCAATGATGATAATATAAATAATTGCCGATTCCGCGTTTCAACATGGGGGCTTCTCCGTTGGCGCTCATTTCTCGAGGTGATCCGTCTTCACACGTCTCCACGTGCGGACCATGTCTACGAGCTACCCATCGATTCCAGGGACTACATCCCAACCATCAGGGTTCGTGGATCCCTTGGTCGAGGTCGCACCCACAGATCTCCCACGAGACCTTACGAGTCCGCGTCCTCCGACCGAAGGATCGAAGAACATTTTCGCCTTCTGGGACAAAGGTATCACGAATCTACACCAATACCTCCTGCGGAATGTCCTGGCATGGCATCGACGCTTTGCGCCACAAGGTTGGACGATATACGTGATTGATGTTGTCCCGGGATCTCCGTTGCATATATCAAATTTCCTCGACACGTCTGATTCTGACACCTTTCCGGCGGCGTTTCGCGAGGGTCGATTGGGCGGCGCGTACGTGCTCCAGCATACCTCTGATCTGATCCGATTCCCATTGCTTCTCAAGTATGGAGGGATTTGTCTTGATGTTGGCGTCCTCATGTTCGGAGATTTGAATTGGCTATGGGATGAGCACATCTCCAATCCGGCCTCGCCGTATGACTTTGCTGGCTTCGTGATGGGTCCGCCACCGAAGGGCATCACGATTTCTAATTTCTCTCTCATGAGTACGCCACGTAATCCTTTGGTCGATCGAGCACATCATATACTCATGGCACTCTGGAGAGACCGAACGGACACGGTCGACATGCACAAAGATCCGATCCTCGACCACGTGCCACTGTTACAGCTACCCAAAGAGACCAACATGAACATCGGAGAACGATTTGGGTTGACCAATGGTTACATTACCGATTATGCAATCCATCAGCAAGCTATTGGAGCTGCACAACGCTGGGAGGACCACGCCAACGGCTGGGACGGGCCTCGCTACGTCTCCGAGAAATGCTGGCTGCTAAGTCAACTCGATCACGGCTATCGGTCGGAGCAATTCACCGCATGGAATGGTGAGCGGGCATGGCAGTTGCTTTGCTTGGAGATGCCACCTACCGATGAGTCGGAACCAGAGACATCTGAACAAAAGCTTGCGCGGCAGCTTGTTGAGGAGGTTGTGGCGCATAGCTGGTGCTGGAAGTTGCTGCACGGTCTAGGGAATCGGCTGACGGGGTTCAACCCTCTGGGCCTAATGTGGCGATTGAACCCAGGCAGTGATTGTCGGGTCAATACTTATGCTGCTTGGCTGCGATGGACACAGTTCAACTTGGTTCAGGAGCAACGCATACAGAACTTGGAGATTCCGCCGTACGAGCCTTCGGTCCGCGGTCCTATCGAAGGCGTGAATGTGCTTCGCCCGGGCCATCTTAGCAACATATGAATAGATCTTCTTCGCATTACCGATGCCACTATACCCAATTCGGTGACTTCCTAAAACGGCGATCTTGGTCCAGGCTTAATTATTATATTTGCCTTTCGAAAGGTCGGGTAATAGAAAAGAGGACAGACGATGTTCCAAGACTTTCTTGCGATGTTGAGGACAAAAGTCGGCCCTCCACAACACTAATCGTCCGGAGATCGGCAAGTCGGTCAGTCAGTGCCGAAGCTTTGCGGCGTGGAGGTATGACCTCATGTGGATCAAACAATGGGCAAACAGGACTTTGCTCGTGGCATGAAGGATGTTTTCGGGACCATTATTGCAAGTAACGAGTTGCCTCGTATCAAGAGAAGAAATGAGGTAGCGATGAACCCACCCAGTCGCGCACGAGAACAAGGACGCCTCTCCTGGCGGAACCATTCCGACAATGTGGGCGTGCGGCCCCTCCTACATCATCGATCGCGGATTTCCGCTAAAATACGGCTAACTTGTACTATCCAAATACATTGGACGGAACCATTCCTTTCCACGTTTCCGCTATGGTTTAATAAGTATATTTGGGGCATCTTGGAACAGCTAAAGGAGCTCGATAATTCCGCTCGACATCTTCCCATGTGTCGCTTCTTTATGCAAACCTCTGTATATCACTTTAGTTTCACCTGAACAATCTTGGGCTTCGTAACAAAGAAAAATATGCCTCACGCGCTATCTCCAGAGGTCGAATTTGACCCATCGTTGTATCCACCTTTTCCATCGTCGCCAGCGGACGAATTCCCCACTGTCCCGCTAGAGACGATATCACTGCGTAAGATCCTGGACAATGATGCTGTAGAACAGAAACGAGTCTTTGAGACTTGCAAGACTCGCGGTTTCTTCTACCTGGAATTGGCGGGATGTGAGCTCGGTGAAACTGTTCAGAATGGTGCGGACGAAGTTGCGAGGGTGGCCGAAGCCGCGTTCAAATTGCCGGCGGAGGAAAAAGTCCAGTATGTTTTCAAGGGTAAGGATCTATTTGGGTAAATCAACTACGGAGTACAAATTGCACACGAGACCAAATCAACCTAACACCTTCATAGCTACAAGCAAATCGGCCGCACGGTCGTCGATGCAAACGCCACCCCGGACACCGCCGAATTCTTCAACCTCTCCAAGGACGTGATGCTCTCCAACGCCGGAGCGTCTATGGTCCGCTATCCAGAAGTCCTCGCAGCCAACAAGCCACTCTTCGCGCGCTACATGACCGCCGCCCACGCCATCGGCCTACACATCCTAACCAACCTGATCCGCCAATTGGGCGCCGACCCGGCGGAGATCACGTCCCGGCACCAGCTCTCGCAGCCCGCCGGCGACCACATTCGGATGACGCGGGGTCCACCGCGCAAGGACCCGCGCCTGCCGGAGATCCAGACTCCATCGCACACGGATTTCGGCACGATCACGCTGCTGATGAACTGGCTCGGAGGTCTGCAGGTCTGGTCGGCCTCGTCGCGGAGCTTGGGCGCGCTGGAGCCGGACTCGGAGGGACAGTGGTTGTGGGTGAAGCCGAAACCCGGGTGTGCAATCATCAATCTGGGCGATGCGGCGGTCAAGTTCTCGAATGGGGTGTTATGCTCGGGTCGGCATCGGGTGGTGCCTGCGCCGGGTGAACAGGGTTTGTGGCCGCGCTTCAGCATCGTGTATTTCGTTCGACCGAATGATGATTGCGTGCTACGAACACTGGAAGGGGAAGGAATCCCAAAGCCGCAGGACGCAGAGGCGAAAGAGGAGGTGAACGCAAAGGAATGGATCTTTCGGCAAGCCGAGAAATTGGCTGGTAAGCAAGCCAGCAAGTAGGTACGATTTTTGCATGAAAGGGTATACTTAAGTTTTATTTGGTGTATATCAACGATGTCTCATGTCACATCGTACGCGGTTCAAATGCTTATTCTCAAGAAACCAGACCGAACGTGGCACGTTACCTGCTGACATCCAAAACAACCCCCAAAGTACTCATATATGCGTCATCGTTGCTTTCGTATGCCATGCCATGCTGCCTCTAATTCGTCGAACCGTGCCCATTCATGATTTGACCATTACTTCCTTCGGCCGCTGGGTGTCTCCTTCTTTGGTAGAAGACCATATACGCCAAATCATTATCCAATCCGTTCGAGATGCCACCTTCCCCAGGAGGATGGAAGTCGCGTGGAGTGGTATCATTGAATAGCCGCCAACATCCCCGCGCTGGGTCCTTTGCTGCGCAGGTATAGTGCCCACTGCGAGTGCTTTGGCCGTGGTGTTGTACCACTGCATAGGCATCATAGATGAATGGCGGGACCTGCGCCGAGTCTGGCGGGGTGAGGCCCTCCGGGCCATATTGTGCCAGGATCTGCTGTGCCTCTGCGGGTGATGGCGGAGGGACAACAAACTCAGACATGTCAAGGCCGTTGAGCGGAAACCGAACGTTAGTGTGAAGTTTGCGCTGCGTCTGGCGCTCGGTGCGGAAGCGGCGCAAGGTGATGACCAAGAACGGCGGCAGGCGTGTGATCGTGAGCTTCTTGCTCGCGCGCCGTGGTACCTTGCACGTGGGACACGTCCACTGATTCTCGTCGTCAAGCAACTCATCAGAAAAATGCTCGCGCAAGCAATCCTGCAATAGTGCCTCTCGACGCTCAGGAATCTCGATCTGTAAACCCGCCCAGGCCTCGTATTGCGTGGAAGTGGTCGCACATTTTGGACACCGGACGCGAGAGGAGAGCTGACCGTAGAGCAGAGTTGAAATACAGCTGTTGTCGCGGTGCAGCCATCGGCTCCACTCCATCTTAGCGACGACGAGCTTAGGCATACGCTCCCTCTTGACCTCTTCTTGGTCGGTCAGGGGTCGCAGTGGTGACCGTGACCACATGCCATTGAAGTCTTCGTGGAGACAATCGACGAGGAAACTGAAAAATTCCTGAGCATCCTGCTGTTGGTTCGGATCGCTGAACGTCGCATTGAGCCGACCACAAAAACTTCGCAAGGTCGAAGGTTTGATGTAACTCGAGTCTCCGTTCCAGAGGTTTCGAATGACATTGCTGTAAATCTCGGGCAGGAGGCCACGGCTTCCTTTCCAATTGTCCTTTTGAACAGCCGATTTGAAGCCATCATCCAAGAACATAATGGACAGTGGTGTGGTAGCAGAAAGAGCCTGTAGTGTTGCGTTCATGTAGCATGTGCTGCCAAAATTGTAAAGTCCAGTTCTTGGCAGTCGAAGGTTCGATGCCAAATACTTCGGGGGAACATATGGAGTAAGCGCACTTGATGTTCTTGGCGTTGGTGTACTTTGTGAAGCTGATCGATCGCTGACGCCAGTATAGCTCATCCGAGGAGCAGCTGGTGCTGGACGCGTTGGCACCTGAGGGTATATTGAGGGAGGTGGGCGCGTCGGATACGTCGGGATCTTTGGTGGGAGTTCCGGTGGTGCTTGCATTGTAGCGCCCGGCGCAGCCCCTGGCGACAACTGACTAGCGTCTGGGAACCGGGCGTTGAAGTCCTCGATAGATGGGTAACGCTCATCCTCGTCCTGTTCTACCAACTCATCGTTGGCACCATCCGGCAAAACGACCGGAGCCTCCGGGACACTTTCGCTGACCGCCCGATCTCTCCATTTCTTTTCTTCGTCAGCATCGAGTGGGTTGTAATCGCGCACACGACGTCGTGGAATGCTAATTTGACCATCACGCCGCAATGGTCGTCGCTGAATTGGCCGCCCAGCTTTCGCTCGCGCTTGCGTTTGTGATGTTCGCAAAGCTTGGTTACCCATAAGATCCACCCATGCTGTAATTCCTCCTATTAGCAAGATTGGTGGTCTTTGAAGAGGTTTATCTTGGTTAAAGTCTTCCAAAGCTTCTTGTAGCATCTTGAACTTCTGTTCTTTTTCTCCTTGCGGATTTGTCATGTATCTCTCCGATGAAGTTGCCTCATCGTAGCATACTACGAGCTCGAATTGATCACGATTGTAGAACAACTCTTGCTCCTCTTCCGGTGACAGTACCAGCTTGTCTGATAGCTGCTCTGCGCTTAAGCCCGACTGCATGATCAAAGGATCTATGCAAATGACATTTCGCGCATAAATATGCCCTTGATCGAAGTCCTCACGTGATCGAAAATCGATGAGCAAGATATTGAAGCGCTCAAGATAGTCGTATAAGCGCTCAGCAGTAATGCTTCGCTCCTTTGGCACATGTACGGACCTTCGCCGGGGCACCGCACTCGGAGCGGGCGTATTGGTACTGTATGTTGGAAAGTAGTCACCCGATCCTCCGTTCGGCGCCACGGCAGAAGCTGACGATGAAATTGGTGCAAGAGAAGATTTACGACTGGCTGGCCCAGCGAGACTCCGAGCACTGTGCCTCGGTGGGGCGATGTTGCCGGTGGTCTCCATATTCCGGGCTGGACTATACGTTGGTGGCGGTGCTTGTGGCATGGCTGCTGCGAGCTCAGTGTCAAGCGGATGGGCCGAAGGCCTTGAAGAATAATCACCATTCTCAGGCATTGAGCGAGGGCCTTGCGGTCGCAGCATGGCGAAAGAAGTCCTGGGAGTTGATCCTGAGCCTTCCGCGCCATAATCAGAATTCGAAGTGCCAGAGTACGGCAAGCTCGTGGTTGAGGTGTTCGATGCTCGAGAGGCAGGCCTGCCTGCTTCACCTTGACCAAATCCTCTCAACCGTGCGAAACGATCCGACAGTATGTCGTTTGGTGAGGTGACGTTGCCGCTGCTGTTTGTTGTCGCCACAGACATGGGTCGCGCATGCAACCTCTCTGGTTTTGGCGATGGCGAAGGTTTGATCTTGGCAGACGTTCCCAGCGCCACCGACACGTCCGACCCTGATCTTGTATGTACAGGCCCAACCCAGCTCTGCTGCGGCTGTGTACTCATGCGGGTGTTGTTGTCCACAATTATTTTTTTGATGTTGTCGAATTGCTCATGCATAGACATTATCTTCCGCTGCAACACAGCCAACCTCTGGCTATTCCCATGCTGATCGTGCACCCATAGCGTGTAATCTTTGTGTCGCGGGAGTATCTCAACAACAATCTCGTACGCCCGCAAGTATTCCACAAATGCTAGATCTGGGCGTCGAAATTCCACATTCGTTTTGGCGGAATTGAAGGCGGTGTCCGCGGCCTCGAAAAGCTTGCCGATGGAGACATTGCGGTTGATGCTGGTCAAGGCGCGAGACTTTAAGTCGTCGATATGTGGGAAGGCGACTTCCCCGCCATTGAAGCTGGTGGTTCGAGGAGGTTGGCCATTTGGGCCGGAGGCGGGACTGGAAGGATATGGTGGAGGCCCAGCAACCCCGGCAGCGCTCATCTTGGTGGAGGGTGTGACTTCGATCTCGTCATGGTGCGTCCAGCAGGAGTGATATATCAGGAACTGGAGGCGATGATATCCGGCCGGCCAGCGATCGTATACTCTGTCGCCGTTTGATGGCCACTAACGATGCCGATGTCGTGCGCGACTCCCCCTCCAAGATGAGGGGCAGACTGTGATTCGTGATCCAACTCCTTCACCCTGGAACAGTAATTGCCCCCGATTCTATCCTTTTCCTCGATCTGTCAGTAGGAAACCAATGTTTCAATTGTGTAAGAAACGCGCATTTGCATGTGGCTGGCTTTGGTGATGTTCAGACGTCATATTCGATGCAGAACCCTTACGCCTGTCAGGCACTCAGGCTCCCGTGAGCAGTGCAAGCGGGAGTTTCGGCTCGTCCCGCAGCCCTGGCTTTCCCTCCATGCACTCGCAAGCACGTGGCAGCTAGGGCCAAACATGGGTCCATGGCCGCTATGCCAGAGCTTTGCCATAGCGCATATCTCCCAGCCACATGTCCTCATTCATCATATGTGAGCTTCGCTGCAGGGAGCCTCTTGGGCGCCTGATGATACAAAGTCCAGGCCCTTCAAGGCGTTCGCGTTCAGTCGCTCATTCTGTTCTCGTGAACTTAACGTCGACCTCAAGCCAGACAACATGACCCCAACCCCGCATCCGCCGAGCCGCTTGCCTCGTCCAAGAAAGCGATGGCTCTCCGACGAGGCCCGGTGCGATACCTGGGCGCCAAGGTGGGTATCCGAACGAACAGGTCCCGTCACCGTGCATATCCATAGTGATAGAGCTACGACGGCCGAAAATGGCTCATGCTCCGGTATCCCAACAGTTTCGCGCTTGTGGCCGGACGAAAGGGCCGAGATGATGTTTCTATGTAGTATGCGCGAACCAAACTCGGGCTGGACGTCCGACTGAAAACATGTGGAGTGACCCGGTCCGTCAAGGCTGGAGGCGCGTCGGGGCTTGGCTTGGCAACTTGGTGTATCAATTGGTCATTTCTGATTGGCCGCGCGGCTAAATATGGATTTACGAGCTTTACTGGGCATGATACGGAAGTAGTTTCCAAGCATACAATGCACTTTCTTTTTCCTTTTACCGACCTGACCAAGGCACGCCCAGGAAACTTGCATCAATTCCTTGGCTTCTTGCTGAGAGAATGGGATTCTGGCGTTCAACGGATTTCGCGGTCGGGCAACTCGCATACCGTCCAGTCATGATCCAGGGCTCAGAACCAACACATGAGATGCTTTTTGGTGCAGTGCCATGATATCTGCACGGAAATACCGTTGGGAAATTTTGCAATCGATCCAGAAACCAAGATGCATCCATCCGATATATAGATAATGTTGTAGACAGGCACTTATCGAATAACAACGATAACAGAGCTGGGCGGGCACCACAAGAACTGTCATTTGAGCAACTGCGGCTCTAGATCGCAACTAGCAGACTTCGTCTGGCTCATGGAGCCCACGAGGGGTTCCGTTCTAGCGCGTAACCCCAGACTTTCTGTGCCACGCGACGCTTTCATATACTAAGAAACAAAAGCTCCGTCTGTTACCGGAGCGAGTAACTATTCGACATAGGCGCTCTTGGCAAGGTGTCCGGAGCCCTGAGCGAAGGGAAAGCCAGGCATAGTGCCAGTTCGGGAACCCGAAGTTGAGGACTTTGTGATCGCTTGGCATGCTATCCATCAGCACGCTATTATTCGCGCCTCCGACCGGCTCCAACTGTCGATAAGGTTACCCCACAACCAATCGTTCGCTCCGGGGACCCCGCAGGTCCAGGTGTATAGTGCAGGCCTTGATACATTATACGCCTCGATGGGGTGACGATCCGCGATCGTTTGGAACAGCCTTACTGGCAGGTACATGACAATTAGCCTCCGTGCCGTCTAAGTTGATGTACCTGCTGCTCATTGAATGGAGGGAACTCCAAGACGCCAAGTTGTATTATCTTGCTGCGCGGCGAGGATATCACGCCTACCTCTTCCGCGTAACGTTTGAGGGAATTTCGAACGAAGATGGCCTTGATGCCTTAGCTGTTTATTACGATGCTTGAAGGAGATATATAAGAGAGGACCATCTCAAGTGAAAGTTCAGTGACTCGGCAGTGCGGTCAGAAGAACTGAACGTTCGATCGTACCTTCATCATTTCAAACTTCTTTTTCATCGTTCTGGCTCCATGATGGCAACTGTCAAGGCCGATGAGAAGGCAACTGCCTACCATAGTGAGGTCCTCTCGCCCGTGCAGACCAATGACGATTACCCCGAGAAGCTTGAGCGGCAACCGACCTTCGATTACTCCGGTGCTCATCGAAAGACTGACCCGAAGGAGATCGCGCTCGTGAAGAAGCTTGACTGGTACATCATGCCAATGTCAGTCCATCCAGTGATCCCCTAACGTCGTGGAGCTCTTGAATTGACTTGGATCCAGGTTGTGGGGAATGTACTGGCTGAACTACCTTGATCGCAATGCTATTGCCTTGGCTCGCTTGAACAACCTCGAAAAGGAGCTGGGTCTGTCAAGTGCGCAATACCAGACCTGCGTTAGCATTCTCTTTGTCGTAAGTCGCATCCAGGTAACATCGCTGGAGCTGTAATCGTCTGACTTTACCTTGCAGGGTTATATCCTCGGCCAGATTCCCTCCAACATGCTTATCACCAGGGTCCGACCCTCATATTATATGTCCGGTTGCATGGCTCTTTGGGCCATTGTCTCGACGCTCACGGCTATCAGCAAGGACTTCACCGGCCTGCTGCTGACACGGTTCTTCCTCGGTATCACTGAAGCTCCGTATTATCCTGGTGCACTTTTCATACTGGGGATCTACTACACTCGAAAGGAGATTGCTACACGAATCAGTATCTTGTACACCGGAAACATCCTCGCGACTGCGTTTGCAGGATTGATTGCCGCCGGTATCTTCAAGATGGACGGTATGGCCGGCCTCTCCGGCTGGAGGTGGCTTTTCATCATCCAAGGCATCGCGACTTTTGTCCTCGCCATTGGGGCTGCTTTCATCCTGCCCGATGACCCCCTGCAGACTCGGTGGCTGACGCAAGAGGAGCGCGAGCTCGCCAACGGACGGATCCTTGCCGACACGGTCGGTGCCAAAGGGCACACGAGCTCGTGGGCTGGTCTCAAGGAAGCCGCCAAGGACCCCAAAATCTGGCTGTTTGCATTCATGCAACACATGCACTTGGCAGCCAACGGCTTCAAGAACTTCTTCCCCACTGCAGTCAAGACTCTTGGCTTCAGCACGACGATCACGTTGGTTCTCACTTGTCCGCCGTACCTGATTGCTGGTTTCATCAGCATTGGATGGTCGTGGAGCTCGGGTCACTTCAACGAGCGAACTTGGTGAGTGCCGAGACCTGAGAGTGAATGTGTTGATCATTGAATTCTGACTCAATCCTCATTTAGGCACATCACCATCGCGAAGGCGGTCGCAATCTTCGGTTTCGTGCTGGGCGCGGCTACACTCAACACCGGTGCCCGATATTTCGCCATGTGCGTCTTCGCAATCGGAACTTATGCAGTGAACAGCATTATCCTCGGCTGGGTGTCGGGAACTTGCGGACAGACAAAAGAGAAGAAGGCGTCTTCGCTCGCCATTGTCAATACCATTGCCAATGCGTCTTTCATTTGGACACCGGTAAGCGCCAACGGGTGCCTGCACTTGCCATGACAGATTACTGATGAGCTTTAGTATCTCTGGCCCACCTCTGATGAACCTCGCTATGCGATTGCGATGGGTTCCAGCGCCGGCTTCTCGCTAGCCTGTGCCGCGGCCGCATGGGTGATGAAGATCTGGCTCAAGGCGCTCAACAAGGAGATCCGGCAGAGCAATGACGAAACCATCTTGGCCTTCGCTTATTGATGGGGGAAGTGGTGAGATAGCGTAAGCAGTTGCTATCAGGATTGAAGTGCTAGATTGCGCTGAGGAGCACCTGGAAGATGATCACGATTGTTGACAGAGTCTTATAATTGGATGTTGAATGTAATGAGTTATGAAGACCGACTACGCAATGGAATGTCCCATGGAGTGATAGGCTGGCGTGGCTGGCACGGCCTGCGCACCTGCAGCCCTGAATGCAGCTCGGAGGACCGCGCTATATAAGGTAAGGTAGGTACCTGCCAGCCTGAGATGTCATCACTAAGCAAGCACATGCGTCAGCCTGCTTAAGCCGCCACCACGGCCACTACGAGCTACCTTGTGATAGTTTCTGAGGCGCAAAGAGCACAAGGCCTATTCCAGCACATCTTCCTTTCTTTCTTGTAAGTTCGCCAACTGAGCTCCGTGTCAATACATTCAACAGCTGGAAGGAAGTTTTGCCCCTTTGGCGACACCGATGTCCCAAGCATAACCTGGCACGGCCGTCCACCACCAGCGCCAACTTCTCTCCACCAAGCAGATCTGTTGCTGCCTACAGTATACCGCCAAAATGACTTCCTGGTTCGGCAGCAGCGCCAATTCCGAGCTCGATGCTCAAATCGAGCGGGCAACCGGCAGCTCTTTGGAGGACATGGCACTCAATCTTGAGATCAGCGATGTCATCCGGAGCAAGACGGTGCAGCCCAAGGAAGCGATGCGAAGCCTCAAGCGCAGGATCGGAAACAAGAATCCCAACGTACAACTTGCCGCACTGAATCTGACCGATACTTGCGTGAAGAATGGAGGATCGCACTTCATCGCCGAGATCACCAGCCGCGAGTTTGTGGATAATCTTGTCAGCCTGCTCCAGGCTTCTGGAGGCGCATCGCTGAATGAGGATGTAAAGAGCAAGATGCTAGAATTGATTCAAAACTGGTCGGCAGCTGCGCAGAATCGGGATAGCGTGAACTATCTGTCGGAGACATACCGCTCCTTGCAGCATGCCGGATACAACTTCCCACCACGGCAAGAAGTTGCCAGCAGCATGTTCGACTCCTCTGCTCCTCCGGAATGGACCGACAGCGATGTCTGCATGCGCTGTCGGGAGAGATTCACTTTCACCAACCGCAAGCACCATTGCCGGAACTGCGGAAATGTCTTCTGTGGGGCTTGTTCGAGTAAGACCCTGCCGCTGCCGCACTTGGGCATACTCCAGCCGGTTCGGGTTGACGATGGATGCTACACGAGGTTGATGGACAAGTCCCGCTCCACTGGACCACAAAGTCCTTCAGGAAGCAAGAAGACGCTTTGGCAGGGCTCAAGCGCGTACCCAGCAGACAGGAAGACCCCACGGGAAGCACGCGTGACAGACGATAGCTTCGACGCAGACTTGCGGAAGGCATTAGAGATGAGCTTGGAGGAGTCTAAGGGACACTCGGGCGCAGGATATGTTCCGCAATCGCAAGTACCAACTTCAAAGCCTCAAACAAATGGCGCTTCCAAACCAGCTGCGCAGCCAGAGGCGGAGCAAGATGCCGACCTCAAGGCTGCTATTGCAGCGAGTTTGCAGGACATGGAAGAACAGAAGAAGCGGCATGCCAAAGAATTGAAAGCTCAGGCCTCATCTTCGTCAACCGCTCCGGCGCAATTCAAACCGAATAACCAGTTTGAGCTGACTCCTGTCGAGGCGGAGAACATTAACCTCTTCTCCACACTAGTGGACCGCCTGCAACACCAGCCACCTGGAACAATTCTTCGAGAACCTCAAATTCAGGAGCTTTACGAAAGTATTGGAACCCTTAGACCTAAATTGGCACGAACCTATGGCGAGGCAATGAGCAAGCACGATACGTTATTGGACCTGCACTCGAAACTTGCGACAGTCGTCCGCTACTACGATCGGATGTTGGAAGAGCGGATGGCGAACGCTTATGGCTCAAATCGGTACAGCACGGCACCACAAAGAGCAAGCATGTACTCCAACATGCCAGCAGCGGGTCGTGATGGGCAGGCGGCCGGCATGGAAAGTTACTACACTGGCACCGCACCCCCAGCAGATGCATACGGACAGTCTGCGGCTCCTACCGGCTACCCATCTACGCCGTATCAGTCTAGCTCAACACCATATCCGCCTGCTTTCGATAACAGGGCTTCCACGTATGGTAATCCTCCACCGGAGGCTTCCTTTTATCAACCAGCTCAACCACAACAAGCATACCCTCAACTTCCGACACAGCCCCAACCACAAGCACAGCCACAACACCAGCAACCGCAACCGCAACAACAAGCTCCATACCCTCCACACCAAGCACAAGGCTTACCAGAGCCGTCTCAGCTTCAGCGACGACCGTCGAACCAACATTACTCCCAGCCGTCTTCGCAGTATGCTCCGAGCCACAACTCGCAGGGCTCGAACCCACAAGTCCCCGCCGATGCGGCCTCGTTCTATGCTCCTACGTCGGCACCGACCCTCCAAGCTCCGCCGAGCCCGGAAGTTTATCAGCAGACCGCGATCCATCAACAGCCGCCTCCGCAGCAATATGATTATTCACAGCAGTCTGCCTCGGCCACGCCAGCGCCGTCACAGCCACCGGTCCAGCAATATCCACCGCAACCCCAGCGCCAGTCGTCAATGCATCATCCCCAACAGCCGCTGCAACAGCAGCAACAGCAGCAGGCTCAGCAATTTTATACCACGGTCCAATCACAACAACAACAACCACCACCACCACAGCAGCCGCAACAGCAGTGGCCACAGGCACCAGCGTCACATTCAGGGTACGGTCAGGAGAGCTTCCCCGTCGCTCCACAACATGTGCCTGCTGCGAAACCTGTGGAAGAAAGTCTGATTGAGTTCTAAGTAGACTGTAAAATGTCGTTCTTTTGACGAACGTATCGCCAAGGGAAGCAGAAAAGGCCGGATTCTGCAGCATATGATGGTCATGCTCCCGTTATGCTAATGGCAATGGAGGAAAGTGAACATTGTAGAACATTTGTCGTCACATTTCTAGCATCTGGAATACCCTCCCACATACTGCCGCAAGATCATTTAATGAACGTCGCTTCGCTATGCTATGAAATTTCATCGTCGTATTGTACACCCGTCAGCGCATTATGCATGCTGCCAGACGCCTTCCCTCCGCCGTCTCCATTCGGTGAGTCCACTGTGTCAATTCTCTCATACATCAGTTGACCTTGTACGCACAATTAAACGTCATTTTGCTGTGAATCCCATCCTCCTCTTAGTGTCGCTACCGTGCGCTGCTCTTCTTGCCAGACCATCTCCCGGATCCCCTTAACAATACCACCCAATATCTTTCCCTTTCAGCCTCTTCCACTTACCGCGTCCACCCAAACAACAACCGCAGCAAGAAACCTCCCACAATCCATACTGCCAACCCAATGCCAATTAGAATGCCCGCCAGCTTCAGGATCGCGACGCGGTCGCCCTGGCGCGCCATGTGGCCAAGGCGGCGCGCCGAGCCCGACAGGCTCGACGTCATGGACGAGAAGGTCTCGAGGTTGGAGTCGATGACATGCTGGTCGCGCGCGTTGTCGTAGATGTCGATGGTCACGCTGCGCAGCTGGCTGACCTTGGCGCTGAGCGCGTTGAGCGAGGAGTTGTTCTGTCTGTGCGAGTCGGGAGAGGTGGATGTTAGTGGTGGTGGGGGTGGTCGGTGAGAGTGCTGCACGGGGCGCAGGGGGCATGACGGTACCTCTCGCGCTCGTAGGCTTCAGACATCGTGAGAGTATGTGGGGGTGTATTCTCGGTGAGAGGTCGGCCAGGAAGTATTTCTCGAGATTGGTCGTGGATCGTAAGTCGTTACTTCGTAAGGGCGAGATACGTCTGAGGGTGTGTTTCAGGTGATCGCTGTGCTTCAAATTCGGGCAACGGTTGTCCAAGATCGCAAGACACTGGTCAACCCGGATAGTCAATCAGTATTGACCTCTGCCAACCGATTTTGTTCAATATGGTCAAGTCAAAAAGGATGTCGGCAATACCTAGGTAGTCGCCTGCCCAACGGCGATCCGTGGATCAGTCAGCATGGGACCCTCGTGGCACCTGCACTCCATCAACCGCAGCACAGATGCCCTGGCGCCTGACAGCGGGCCACGGCGGGCGCCCGCAACGTCATTTAGTGGCTGTGTCACAGTCACTCGCAGCGCGCTTTACCGCGCAGCGTGGCAGCGAAGCTCTACTACAACTACTCTAGCTCCGCCGAGCGTCCATGGCGACTCATGACTGTCCGTGTGTGAAAGCTGACGACCGCAGCAGGCTGCACTTCTTGGATTTCTTCTGACCGTTCCACCCAACCTTCCCTCGATCAGCGCTGCGTGGTTGTCGGCTCGCTCAAATTCACCCCGCCGGCCGGAGAGAATCGGTCTGTCTCACACTTGAGACTCCCACCCACTTCGGCAGGACATTCCTCCACCACCGCCCACCATGCCGCCGTTTCTCAACAACCCGCTGCCGTCGTCGATGCGCAGCGAGTGCAAGAAGTGCGGTCGCATTCTTGCCTCCTTCATCGATCCGCGTCAAGCCTTCGGTCCCGACAAGATCATCCCGCCGAATGTGCTGGCCAACGCCAAAGGTCTGGCCATCCTGACAGTCTTCAAAGCGGGGTTCCTGGGTTCGGGAAGATTTGGAAGTGGTGTTGTCGTGGCACGGTTGGCAGATGGGACTTGGTAGGTTGAACACCGCAGCATGTCTGCTGGAAGAAACATCATGAAATGTTGCTGACACCTTTCGTGTTGCACACAGGTCCGCTCCCTCTGCAATCGGAACAGTCGGAGGTGGCTTTGGTGGACAAATTGGCTTCGAACTGACGGACTTCGTTTTTATTTTGAACGATGCAGCGGCAGTGAAGACCTTTGCGCAAGTCGGCTCATTGACGCTCGGTGGCAATGTCTCCATCGCCGCCGGTCCTGTCGGCCGCAACGCGGAAGCCGCCGGAGCGGCCTCACTCAAGTCCGTCAGCGGCATTTTCGCCTACAGTAAGACGAAAGGTCTCTTTGCCGGTGTCTCCCTCGAAGGCAGTGTCTTGATCGAGCGACGTGATGCGAACGAGAAGATGTACGGCCGAAAGCTCACCGCGCGGGAGCTGCTCGGTGGAAACGTCCCCGTGCCGCCGCAGGCCGAACCCCTGGTCCGCGTGCTCAACTCGCGCGTCTTCGCCGGAGTTGGCGGAAGCTTCCGTGGCGAGGATGCCATGTACAACGACGTGCCGGTCTACGATGACAACAACGACGACGTGGTGTGGCAGGGCCGTCAGGGCGCGGACTACGGCGAGGGCGTCCGCACGGACCGGACTGGTACCGGCACGTTTGGCGAGGACCACTACGGCAAACCTTCGCGCGCATCCACCTGGCAAGATGACCCATACGATCGTGCCTCGAACCGGCTATCTACCTCTCGAGCGAACCCGAGCGAGACCTTCGATCGCCTGGAATCCTCACGCGGCGTGCAACGCTCGTCGACTTTCTCCTCCGGCGCCGGCGTCGACCCTTCAGACAACTACACGTATTCCGATCGCAAGGGCCCCGCACCTGGCCGACCGACCGCGCCGAAGCCTGCCTTTGGTGGCGACAAGAAGGCTGGACCTGGACAAGCGGTTGCGAAATTCAAGTTTGACGCCGATCAGCCGGGTGACTTGGGTTTCAACAAGGGCGACATCATCACAATCGTCAAGCGCACGGACAATGACACGGATTGGTGGACCGGCCGGATCGGAGATCGGGAAGGCATTTTCCCTAGCAACTACGTTGAGGTGGTATAGGTTCTGGCTTGCAGGATAGGTGAAGGATTCGTTGTTGTTTCTGAACTCTCATGATTGATGAGCAGACTTTGCAAGAAGGAAAGACTCCCCAAAAATCCGTTTCGTTTCGATTCTCCCCCTACTCCATTGCGCGATGGCTTGCGAGGTGTTCTGTTGTAAGTTTGGTTCCCATTCGAGCATCGAGGGGTCCAGAACATGTACAAATGAAACTACTTCTTCAACTTTTTTTATTCACACTCTGATTCGAAGACCCATATTGTTAATCATTGCTAGAAAAGGCGCTTGAGAAATGCACTTTCCAGGCTGCAGAAATGAGAGACTCATGCAAACCCTAAGTAAATATGATAACCCTAAGGACCAAATCATTTTGGTCCTTCTTATCGTTCATGTCCCTGGAACTTGGCTATCGTCCTGCGAACAAATTTGAAGCAATCAAACGCTGTGGGTCGCTTATTAACCTCTCTTTCCATGCAACTTGCGACGACCAGATTCAAATCCCGAGAGTACTTCGTACTTCCGCAAGGACGTCGTTCCTCGGCCAAGTGTGTATCGGGGATTTTCGTCAGTCGACACAAGGTCTGCACCGTCCCGCCGGCCTGCCAGATATCCGTTGCCTTGCCATATCGACCCTTTGTCGCCGGACCCGCCATCGACTCGGTGCTCTCTGGCGGCAGCCATCCGGGCGTGCCGTGGGTGAGCATGAGCCAATGTGCGAGCCCCTGGTCGATATCATCTTGCGTGACGCTACATCCGAAGTCGCCGAGGACGACTCGAGGGAATTCGTTCGTCTGGTCGGTTGCTGTTAACCACACGTTGTCCGGCTTCACATCCAAATGGCAAAGCGTCTTCCAGCCATCTACAGGCTGCATCGAGCGTGAGACATCGACACCATAGTGACAGAACGTCAAGGCAGCTGTGATGCCTTCGAGCACATGCCATGCGAAAATCTCAGATGTCGGGATCGCGCCATTGATACGGTCCATCAAAGAGCCTTGCTCACAAAAAGACAGGATGAGGCAGGTGTAAGATGTCATTCCCGGGAAGAATGACTCGTGGATCTTGTTGATGTAGGGACTTGGCCCCGCATGTAATAACCTTGTGAGTGCATCAATCTCTGCACGAGTCCGTCGCATTTGTGACTGCTGCGTTACCGAAAGTCGTTTCTCGACCAGCTGTTGCCCGGTTCCTTGAACTTCAAGGATGAAGATACCTTCATTCATGCCGCCGCCAACAGGTGCTCCATTCGGTCCAAGGAGTCGACCGAGACGTCGGTACTCGCACAAGGGCGTGACGAAATTGTCGCTACCTATTTCTCTGCTAGAAGATGATTCATGATTAATCGCTCTAGTCAATTGAATTTGCAAATGCGACCTCGAGGACGTCGACCCACGAGGAGGCGTCGGGTATCGTCTGGAGATCGGCGGTTCCGATGAGTGGTCCAACGTCGCCTGCGACGAGGAAGCACGCGAAGGACTTTTGGTCTGGTGCGATCGTTCAAGGTGACCAGACGCGGACACTCTAGAAAAGTTGGCCTCCTCGAGGAGTCGACGCACCGGGGACCTCTTTTTGAGAGGCGGAGGCGCGCGTTCTTGTTTGCTTTCTCGGACATGCAAACGACTGTTCGGAGTAAGTCTCTCACTGCCACTTTTGTGTTCTGACTCCATCTTCGAGATGGTGACGGGAAAGCGTGTATTGTCTCACCAAGCCCAACATGCTGGGTTGGATGGCAAGATGATGAGCTTTTTCTTTCGCAGCTCGCTACGAGCCTCATGTATGACCTCTTTTCTTTTGTGAATGCCGTCTTTTGTGGCGAGTTAGAGCTTACGTTTTCGAGAATTGGTGACTTTCTCATCAAAGTGTCATGGAAACGATTCACGGATCAAAGAGCATGTCGTCGTTGATGACTAGGGGGTAAAGCTCTCCCGTCGTGTGTTGTGCAGCCTGCCGACCTTTGTCGAGGCAGCTAAGAAAGCCACCGGAGTGTCATGGTCAGATCAAGGATGATACTAAAACATGCTCGGTGATGCATGAGAAACATGAGTCAAAAAACGTGGCTGGACAGTAATCAAGTTGATCGTTGCTTCGAAGGGATGCCTTCGTTCCGCCGTCAACACGATTGCAATCTCAGGATAAGACTATCACGAGACGATGGACCGGCAGGTCCAGTGTATCAACACGGCTCGTGACGTTAAGCAAGGATAGTCTGAATTACTGTCTGAAATCACCTCATTGAAAACCTCGACAACTACCTTTCCTACTGTAGTCCACCATATTTCTTTCGTAACGAGTACGCCTGTAAACGCGAGGCAGTCCTCGAGAAGATCTTGGCCATTTTGACACCTTGAGATCGTATACGTGTGATGATGCAGCAATTGTTGCTCTGTCGCATCATGACATTATCGGATGATCCGGATGCGATCGTGTAGTCTCTCGCTCAATCTTTGAGCTCTTTTAAGGGCTGTCCGGCTGGTGTACACGCGTCCATGAGATTCGAGTTGACCCATGTGTTATAGCTGATTTGTCAAGCGAAGGTCAACGGATCAGAATATCACATGTAACTACTCAATGTCATGGCATTCAATCCAACGATTGATCTCAGCGTTGTTGCAGGAGATGGATCAGCTGAAGAACAAAAAAATGAGATGGAGTCGTTGTGAACAAGACAAGCGCGAGGACCATGCTCCGGATGCGAACCACGGTGTTTAAGGGGACGTGCACGGACCTCTTCTCTTAAAGCAGCAGTGTAATTCTTGGCAGGAACTTCTCCGCCAGTCAAGCAAGAGAGATCTGCCTCCTAGCCGTGTCTCGTCACGTTAATAACTTCATCATCGCCTCATCCCTCCTGTCCGAGATATTGTTCTTTCTTGATACCCAATTCAGCGACGGGCGAATATTTGGAGCTGCCGGCGAACCACCTCATCAGCGCGACCACTCATCTTGAGCTACCTCGAAACCCCCGAGTCCAACCCCAGAAAAACTTCCGCAAGACATATCCATGGCCGTACGTCTAGGTCATCACTTATGCGCCTCGGAGTGAAGATACTAATAGCACCTACAGCAACCACCGTCGCAACCTCGCGCCTACTCTCAAGCATTTCTCCCGAATGGTGCGCCTCAACCTAGTGGACCTGTTCCGGGAGCTCGTCCACTAGAGCCAAATCAGGGTCGCGTGCAGCAGGTCGGACACGCACGAGTTTTGTGCATCGCTGATGTCAGAGGTATGGCAGAAAGATGAGGATGCATGTATTGGAAAGCTCAGTTGCTGATGCTCGACTATCAGGCAACCTGCAGCAACTGAACAAGCTTGCGCAAAGCGCCAAAGCGGACTACATTATCCATACTGGCGACTTCGGCTTCTACGATGAATCTTCGCTGGACCGCATTGCAGAGAAGTATGCTTGGGCACCCTCATATGATCAATGTAATCTCAGTACTAAGCCTCCACTGCAGGACCCTCAAGCACGTTGCCCAGTACTCACCTCTGCTTAGCGAACAGGTTAAGCAAGACATCGCTCGCGCCGGATCGCAACAGCCAGTGAAGGAGCGCTTCCAACGGGAACGCTTGCCTCTGTCCGAGCTGCCCCAATTTCTGAACAAAACCTACAAACTCGATGTTCCGGTTTTCACGGTCTGGGGTGCTTGCGAGGATGTGTCGGTCTTGGAAAAGCTGCGATCTGGGGAGTACAAGATTGATAACCTCCACGTCATCGATGAATCGCACTCAAGACTGCTCGATATCGGGGGAGTGAAGCTGCGTCTGCTGGGTCTCGGTGGTGCCGTGGTCATGCACAAGCTGTTTGATAACGGCGAGGGCCGAACCACGATTGCTGGTGGTCAAGGAACGATGTGGACAACCCTCTTGCAGATGGGCGAGCTGATCGACACGGCGAATCGTGTATACGACCCGACGGAGACACGCGTGTTGGTCACCCATGCGTCGCCCGCACGAGAAGGTCTCCTCAACCAGCTCTCTGTAACCCTCAAAGCCGACTTCTCGATCTCCGCTGGTCTTCACTTCCGGTATGGAAGCTCGTACAACGAGTTCTCAGTCAACCCTTCTCTCGACCACTATCGCGGCAAACTCTCGGCATCCAGGGCTTCTTTCCACGACGTATGGGAGACTGTGAAGCAAGAGGTGGAGCCTGCTGTGGCGGAGAACGAGGCACAAAACAAGCTCTTGCAATTGGCGCTTGACCTTGTCAGCAAGATGCCTTCGACTGCGAGTGGGGGCAACCCATTCGGCGGCGGGCCTCAGAGCAACGGCTCCGTCGACGAGTCTGCGTTCAAGAACATGTGGAATTTCAATCTTGCCGATGCAGCATTCGGCTGGCTCGTTCTCGACATCGACCAAGGTCGGATCGGCACGGAGATGCGCGCCCAGGGTTTCAACTTTTCGCACCGCGGAGGCAAGGCTCAGCGACCACAGGGAGCACCCGCAGCCCCCGTCAATGCTACGATGGCCCCGACTACTGGCAACCTCCCCACACCGGGCCCGAATCCGGCGCAGCAACGACCGCCGCCTGCACAGACACCTTCCACCCAATTGCCGCCACAGCAGCGTGCTCAGCAGCAACCCCAGCAGGGTGCGCCGCAGAAGAATGCAGCTCCTGTGCCCAAGTCTGGAACGCCTCAGCCAGGTGCCACTTCCAATGGCACCAACGGGAAGGAGGCCAATGGCTCAGATGCGCCAAAGTCTGAGACGCCTCGATCTGCCAGCGCACAGCAAATCCCTCCTCAGGAACCCTCCAAGAGCATCTTCATCAGCTTTGGTATGAGCTCTGCTGGTGCAGCCAACGTAAGCGAGGATGTGAAGGCAGTCAAGTCTCAATTGTTCACCCCCGAAGACGCGGAGAAGGTGCAGAATCTCGAGAAGACCGGCCACGCGAAGTGGGTCGCACACTTTGCCAACCCCGACATCGTCCATGAGGTCCTCAAGCGCAACCCTTCCAAGGATGTCAAGGAGAAGTTCACAGGAGTCAAAATGGCGGTCTTCCGTCGCGGCGGTCTGTCTGAGCGAGGCAACTGGAACAACCGAGGCGGTCCGAGCTCCCGTGGTGGCGAAGGCCGAGGCGGCTATCAATCCGCCGGCGGCGCCAACACTGGTAGTGACAGTGAAGGTGGACGTGGCCGAGGAGGACGAGGCGGCAGAGGCGGTTTCCGAGGAGAACGTGGAGCTGGCCGTGGTCGCGGTGGCCGTGGCGACCGGGGCGGCGCACCAGCCGCTGCTTCCGGAGGCGACTCATAGGTGAAGAATCAAGCTGAGTCTTCCTAGGCTTTCCAAGGTTCTGTTGCATTTCTATCGTCTGGTGTCGGGGGAGTCGAGGTGCGTGAAGATCTCTCTACGATTTGATCGGGGTTGCTTCTTTGTGCTTTTTGGAGGAATTCTTCCTTTGAGGGGTGCGAGTTCCCCATTCTGTTATACTGTAGGGGGGCCAGAGCGCGCTTGTAATTCGCTGCGACTGCTGCTGCTGCTACTTTGTCGTTTTCTATGTACTCTATCTCTTCTTTGGGACATGTCTGAAGATGCTAGGTGTATGCTGAGCAAGCTAGCGATGCCAACAATGGAAACTCGTAAAACTCCAGTTGGACCTTGATGCGAGGTCTTATTTTGATACAATTCTGGCATCTGCGTGCTTCTGTAATTATCGTCTAGAACACAAAGGCTGTAGCGCTTCTCTGCGTCCATCTCCATGTCAATCTTCAGAGTCGGTATCCTCGATCATATCGACAGTTCAGACTGCCGACATGTTGGTCAGAGGGTTTGTCCGTATTGTATCGAGCGAAGGTCTGTACTTCGAATCCAGCTTTCTTGGAGCAAAATTATTTGACAAGTGTACACAAGACTCAAATGCCACTGAGGTCAGAAACTGAGGTGATTTCCCAATCCAGCACATGCACATACACGAGCCGTGTTTTACTGTACGATAACGAGCAACAGAAACACATTCAAGGAAGCTCTCTAAAAAACTTGCTGCCTGAACCGGATGCCGCCGGCTGGGATCGATTTTAAAATGTGCAACAAGTTATGTACTTTATGGATGTTTGATCTCATTTACTCGCCCTACGCGCTAGATAAGTGACCATCGGGCCAAAGATGACGGATATCCAAGCCTTAAATCCAGCGACACTGACAAACTGTACTGCAGCTACATGCAGTGTCTATACCAGTTTCTATAACTATCGAATCAATTTCGCCGCCAACATTGCATTCGTGGTCTGCTTCTCGCTCCTGCTCGTCTTCTTCGTGGCAGTATGGCTTATCAATCGGCGTCGCTATCATATCTATACGGCGGCTATGTTGTTAGGCCTGGTCATTGAGATTCTGGGCTATGCTGCACGAGTCTGGGCCTACTACGACCAATGGGACGAGAACGCATACATCGTGCAGCTGTGCTGCATTACGCTGGCCCCGGCACTGTTTTCTGCCGCGATCTATATATGCCTCGCATGGGTTGTAGTCATATATGGAGAAGGAAACTCGAGGGTCAAGCCGAACACTTATACATTCATTGTAGGTAGACGCATTGGAGGAGTTCGCGCATGGCTGACAAGCGCAGTTCATACCATGCGACATCTTCTCGCTGCTCCTTCAGCTGATTGGAGGCGTTCTTGGCGCCGTAGGGCTCGATGAGGAAGAGCTGGAGCCAATTCTTCAGGGAACGGATATTCTGACGGCGGGTTTGGCATGGCAGGTCTTCTCCCTGCTCTGCTTCTTGATCGCATGCGTCGACCTTGCTTTCCGGATCCGGCAACGACGTCAGCGACTTGGAGATACTGCCACTCTGTCCCAGGAGGCACATGCAGTGGCAGTGAGATCTTCACCACTGTTTCTCGGTTTCCAGGTCGCTATCTTGCTCGCCACGTTGCTCATCTTCTGGAGATGCGTGTATCGTCTGGTAGAGCTTAACGATGGATTTTGGGGACCGGTCACATTCGACCAGGACTTATTCATTGGCTTCGAAGGAGTTCTGATTGTGATCGCAATCTCAGCGCTTGCGATGATGCATCCTGCCTTCTGCCTGGGAGAGGCGGTCGGTAAGAAGATAAGGGCATGAAGTGCTGCCCGCTGACATCAGTGATACGGACGTTCTGTGCTCTCACGTTGTACAGCCCGCAGCTGTGAACAAGGCGACATGGCTAAACGACCGACACTTTCATAGTATCATGACACGAATTGCGCGACTGTCAGATGTTCGTGTACGTGCGACGAATGTTGAAACTATCATAAATGTCTTGCACAAAATGTACATGAGGCTGTCAGACTTCAGCAATCGCTACAATGGGTATCCATTGCGGCGATCACTAGCATATCAATCGATCACCGATCAGAGAGCTCGCGAATGAGCCTCGAACCGGCACGTCTGGCTGCGGAATGTTGAAAGTCGATGGATATCCATACTGCAGGGGCCACAGCTCATAGTCAAGCTCAAGCTTTAGCACTGAACATCTGCCGCAACCAGGAGTGCGAGAAGTCCACAAGCGGTAAAGTCTTCTTGTCATTACTGTAAGGAAAGCTGGCCAGAGGGCCGTCGCAAAGAAGCATATTCATAGTCAGGCGCAAGATCGACGATGATCCGGAAGTCTACGAGCGGAAAAGGTAGTCGATGTCGTGTGATGCTGATTGCTGAGCGCTCACGTGAGCAGACGGATCTTCCCGTGCCTGATCTTAGGGCGTTGCCGTGACGTCGAGTGCGGGAGCTCTCCAGCCAACTCTTGTCCGCGGGCAGCTGCGTCGCCCCAGACACAAACGGGCGCCAGCGCGTCACACGACCTGCACGACACTTTATAACCCAAGACAACTCCTTTTGGTCTGCCTGGTATACAATTCGAACATTTGGCAGCTCCATCGAGTACTTGGCGCTTTGAGCGCTGAAATTCAGACTGTCATGGGCCGCAAATCTGCCATTGCAGCCCTGCTGCTGGCGCCTGCCCTAGCACTTGCTGCAGACGGACCCGATCTCACCAACATCCACGAGGCCGGACGATGTGCCATCCGTGGCGAATGCGGCAAGCAAGGCTTCTTCGGATCCGAACTGCCCTGCCCCGATAACGGCCTTGCCGAGGAGCCTGCCGATGACGTGCGAGAGCAGCTCGTCGCGGTCTGTGGCGCTGATTGGGAGAACACCAAGGTGTGCTGCACGAAAGAGCAGATCGCCGCTCTTAAGAGCAACTTTGCTAAAGCAAATGGGATTATCTCCTCGTGCGGAGCTTGCAAGAAGAACTTCTACGACTTGTTCTGTACCTTCACCTGCTCACCCGACCAGTCGCTTTTCGTCAACGTCACCAACACTGTGGAGAAGAATGGCAAATATCTCGTGACGGAGCTGGACCAACTCATCAGCAATGACTTCGGGAGTGGCTTCTATGATAGCTGCAAGGATGTGAAGATGGGCGCAACGGGTGGCAAGGCCATGGATTTCATTGGAGGCGGAGCGAAGAACTACACTCAGTTTTTGAAGTTCTTGGGGGACAAGAAACTGCTGGGCAGTCCATTCCAGATCAACTTCCCGCGCCCTAATAAGAGCTTTGTGGATATGAACCCGATCTTGGACGAGCCGATCCCATGTAACAGTACCGACGAAGCCTACAGATGTGCCTGCGTGGATTGTGGCGGATCTTGTCCCGAGCTTCCCGCAGTTAGGACGACTGAGCAATGCTATGTTGGTTTACTTCCTTGCCTAAGCTTCGCCGTGGTCCTGATCTACTCGATTTTTATTGCACTCCTTGTCCTCGCCGTCTCGGGTCATGCTGCCGCGGCAAAACGACGTCGCAGCAAGAATGAAAGGCTTCAGCTGCTACAAGATGCGTCTCCGAGCGACGATGAAGATGAGGGCGACATTGTGCACAATCCTGCATTCATGGATCGCCCCACGAAGCAATACATCGTCAACACGTATTGTGATCGGCTGTTCAGCAAAATTGCGCGAACCTGCGCCAACTTCCCTGGAATTACCATTGGCACCTCGGTCATCATTGTCGCTTTGCTCTGCATTGGATGGGCACGCTTCGAAGTCGAGACGGACCCTGTGGGATTGTGGGTCGCACCGAACTCTGCTGCTGCGGTCGAGAAAAAATTCTTCGACGAGAACTTTGGGCCATTCTATCGCGCTGAGCAAGTTTTCCTGGTCAATGATACCAATGCAGATGGTTCGGGTGAAGTCTTGAGCTACAATACCTTGAAATGGTGGTTCGAAGTTGAACGTCGCGTGAGCGAGCAGAAGAGTCTTGGCCATGGGTATACGCTGCACGACGTTTGCTACAAGCCCACCGGCGACCCGTGTGTCACGCAGTCTGTGTCCGGCTACTTCACCTCCACTGAGCTGGACGAAGATACTTGGGCGGACCAGATCGATCTGTGTGCCGAATCACCCGGTGAATTGGCATGTCTCCCGGAATTTCAGTTGCCACTCCCAGTTGAGCGACTTCTAGGTGGGTACAACCGTACTTCGCAGAAAGCATCACAGGCAAAAGCACTCATCACCACTTGGGTCGTGACGAACTACAACCCTGGTCATCCCGGACTCGAAAGGGCAGAGGAGTGGGAAGAAAGTCTTAAGCGCCTGCTCCATGACATCCAAGGCGAAGCGAAAGAGCTCGGTCTCCGACTTAGCTTCAACACCGAGATCAGTCTGGAACAAGAATTGAACAAGAACACGAATACCGATGCGAAGATTGTCGTGATCAGCTACATCGTAATGTTTATTTATGCATCCCTGGCATTGGGCAGCACGACGGTTACCATTGGAACGATCCTACGCAACCCGATGGGCGCACTGGTGCAGAGCAAATTCATGCTGGGCATTGTTGGCATTTTAATTGTCCTCATGTCGGTCGCGGCATCCGTCGGTCTCTTTGCGGCCTGTGGCGTCAAGGCGACACTTATCATTGCTGAAGTCATTCCTTTCTTGGTTTTGGCTGTGGGTGTCGACAACATCTTCCTTATCGTCCACGAGTTTGAACGGGTCAACATCAGCCACGCCGATGAGGACGTCTCGGAGCGCATTGCGAAAGCTATGGGTCGCATGGGACCTTCCATCCTCCTTTCTGCTCTCACAGAGACTGTTACTTTCGCACTCGGAACTGCAGTCGGCATGCCAGCAGTCCGGAACTTCGCTGCATATGCTGCTGGAGCAGTTTTCATCAATGCCTTGCTACAAATCACCATGTTCGTTTCGATTCTTGCACTCAATCAGCGACGAGTGGAAGAGGGACGCTTGGACTGCATTCCCTGCGTCAAAGTGCAGCACGAGTCTCAACATATGCCCAACGGATATGGCGGTGCCCCTTTCAGTGGAGCAGAAGAGGAAGGCTGGCTCTCGTCCTTCATCAGGAAGTATTACGCTCCCATGGTCCTGGGCAACAAGGCCAGAGTTGCCATTCTCACAGTATTCCTTGGATTCTTTGCTGCTGGTATCGCTCTCCTTCCGGAAGTCGAGCTTGGTCTGGACCAGCGCATCGCGATTCCTTCGGACAGCTACCTCATCGACTACTTCAACGACTTGTATGACTACTTCGACAGCGGTGCACCAGTCTACTTCGTTGTCAAAGATCTCAACATCACTTCCCGACCGCATCAACAGGACCTTTGCGGGTTGTACACTACATGCGACAAATTCTCCCTGGCCAATGTCCTCGAGCAAGAACGGAAAAGGCCAGAGATCAGTTACATTTCAGACGCCACAGCCAGCTGGATCGATGATTTCTTTGGCTGGCTCAACCCTGAGCAGGAAGGATGCTGTGTGGATGGCTCGAAGACGTGCTTCGCCAATCGCGATCCGCCATGGAATCGCACCCTCTATGGCATGCCCGAGGGTGAAGAATTCATCAAGTATGCAGATCGTTGGTTGAAGAGTCCTACTGGTGAAGAATGTCCGCTCGCCGGACAGGCAGCATATGCCGACGCTGTCGTTCTTGACAAGGAGAAGCTCACCATCCCAGCCAGTCATTTCCGGACTGCACACACTGCTCTCACCAGCCAGGCCGACTTTATCAACGCATATGCGTCGGCGCGTCGAATCTCGCAGGATATCAGCCAGCGCCACAACATTGAGGTGTTCCCTTATAGCAAGTTCTACATTTTCTTCGACCAGTACGCCACGATTGTACAGCTATCGGTAGGACTGGTCGGGGGTGCCCTCGCTTTCATCCTCGTCATCTCCAGTCTCCTCCTAGGTTCCGTCGCCACCGGCTTCGTCATCACCCTGACCGTCGTCATGACCGTCGTCGACATCGTCGGCACCATGGCGCTGGCGGGCGTCTCACTGAACGCGCTGAGCCTGGTGAACATCGTCATCTGCGTCGGCATCAGCGTCGAGTTCTGCGCGCACATCGCGCGCGCCTTCACGGTGCCCTCGGCCTCCATCCTCGAGCGCGCACAGTCGCGCTTCCGCGGCAAGGAGGCGCGCGCCTGGGCTGCGCTCGTCAACGTCGGCGGCAGCGTCTTCAGCGGCATCACCGTCACCAAGCTGCTCGGAATCTTCGTGCTCGCCTTCACCCGCACCAAGATCTTCGAGATGTACTACTTCCGCATCTGGCTGGCGCTCGTCGTGTGGGCGGCCCTGCACGCCCTGGTCTTCTTGCCGGTGGCGTTGTCCCTGTTTGGCGGACGAGGTGAGTCGTTTATTTCAACCCTGAACCCATTCCGAATATAATTGCTGACAATACTTGCGCGATATAGGTTATGTTGATCCCGACAGCGACGGTGGCCTCGAGCAAGACCTGGCGAGCCGGCGGTATCGTGCTCTGCTGCCTGATGATGAGTACGACAGCGAGGACGAATAGAGGGTGCTTCCCTAGCAGTTTGGCATTCGACACAAAGAATGCAATTTTCATTTCTCGTTCTACCATCACTTGATACCTAGATATTTTCAAGATAGCACGGGCCCTTTGAGCTTCCTCTTATCTCCAATTTGCATTTACACATAAGCAGGAAAGGAGTTTTCTATTTTGGTCGGAACAATTACCATAGAGAGGATCAATCAAAGGTCGAGAAGATCTAAATAAGGCCATGTCCAGAGCTTCGCATTCTTCCACTAATCCTCCGCAGGAATTCGAGATCTCCTTTCGGCGCGACATATCCCCGTATGCGATGCTCTGGACGAATGCTCCCTTGAACACCTCTTGCAATGGCGTGATCGTGTGGTGTCGCAGGCCTCAGAACAAGGGAGCACGAGATTTTGACATTGCATGTGTGTGGATGTGCTCCTGTCGGAACGCAAGACAACTGCGACATCATATCAGCATGATCTCATCGCATGGAGTCTCGGAGTGGCTTCGTGCTCCTATAATAGCTAAGACATCTTCTGAAGGAAGATATGAGCCAAGAAATCGAGATACGTGACGGTTTCTACTCCTCTACTCGGGTGTTGTGATTCAATGTGGCGACGAAAGGGATGAATGCTGTCGAGTACGAGAACGACAAAGGTTGCCAGCTCAACCACTCACTACGTCCGTGGCTACTGATACTGAGTATCGCTTCCACGATGTTCATCACATGAATCTATACTAGCAACACTCACTACTATTGCGGCGTGAAGAAAGACCCTTCAACCCTGACTTAAACAGGGGTAGGTACAATGGGAGACGCCACCCTCTTTGTTCTCTCCTGTTCTTCGACCAGGAACAAAGCAGATGTCGCCACCCTGGTTCCCGATCCTCGGTCTCTTCTCATGAACATTATAACCCTGTCGCCGTGACCCCAGCCATCGCGCCCGCTGAGCCAGATGATCATGATCAACCACGCCGAGAAGGTGGCGCCTCTAACGATCCTTAGAACCGCCGACTGGCAGGGATCGTGCCGGTTCGCTTTGCCACTGATCTATAGTTCTCACTGGGGGCAAATATCGATGCTATGGCATTGTGTAAGAGGCGCAGGAATCGCGCTGAGATAGGATTATTGGAGTTATGAAATTCATGGGATGTTCGCCCAGTGAATGGGTTTGCGATGGAGCGGCTCGAACTCGATGGTAGTCTTCTCACGACGCCGTGTTCCCTCGGTCCATGTGTACCAGGTGGACACGAGCTGAGAGCGCTTTTCCACTTCCAAGGCCGGAAAATATCACGAACAAGGAAGAACTTTGCCTCGTCTAAGGTTCTCATCGCTAATCGACATGGTCTATCCGTGGCATCACGCGCTGTGTGCTTGGCAAACACCACGCTCGCTTCATTCTCGGCCTCAACCTCAGAATCAGGAGATTTTCTGGTACTGGACTGCTGCAGCACGCCCTAGCGACTCCATGGCGAGACCGTTGACGTTCGAAGTGCACAAAAGCCTGTAACCGAGGCCGCGCCTCGGACGACGCAAGGGGAGAACGTTCACGCTACGAGCAAAAGCTTATTGGGCAGATTTTTCCTTCGAGTCCGTCGCAACGGCGGGAGGGTGATCAGCAGTCGCTGATTTCAACGGGCGAGAACAAACGTGCTAGCATTCTGCGAGAGTCGTGATGGGCCCCCGGACGATGTTTCACCACCAGGTGTGCCCCGGCCGGGGTGGGCTGCTTCATGCAGGAACCCATGCCTGGCGTGGCGTGCGTGGCTGAAAACCCCCGGCTTTCCTTTGTCTGCCCCACAGTCAAAGTGCACACGGTGACATGGATTGGACAAGGGAGCGAGACCAGCCACAAGGAACCTGCAGTAGTGTCCGCGAACTCTCCCCTCGCGCTTTCTGGGATTTTGCATGTCACGATGTCGCAGGAGGTTGAGCGAGCAATCGCCGCCTCGAGGGTTTTCCACAGTCCAGACTCCACGTACACCTTCGTGCCCGGCCCGGACGCCATGGCTTCCCGACAGACAAAGAGGGCGTCTTTTGTGGAGCAGGGGGTCTGCCAGATATCACGCAAACCTTTTCTCTTCGCTCGCTCGACCTTGGAGCCAAGGCACGATGAACTTTCAAGTGAACGGACTGTGAATCCATCGTGCTGGATTTTGTTCCACGAGCGTCGTCCGGGGTTCGGACATGTAATTTACCCTCCCCGTCGTCAATCAAGCAATCTCTCTCATCGTAAATGCGCTCGATCGATAGAGTTGGAGGCGACGGGTGGCGCACTGGACACGACAGAATTGCGTACATTAATACAGAGCACGGGGTCGATCAGGCTATTGATCGTGTAGGACAGACGACAATTAATGGAGCCGAAACTTATGCCTGTATTGAGTAGATGGGCAAGACTCCTGTGAACCCGCGGCTGTTCTGCAGCAGAAGCAGAGGAGATTTTCACCAATGAATGTGATAATCCGCATTTGATGTGGCGCAAAACTTGCGCATGCCTCCCATCTGGCCCACCTCCTCTCTCCGGCTTATCTTACCGAAGACCCGAAAGAAGAGAGTTTCTGCCCATCGAAACAGCGAAACAGAAAAACAGGGCAGGCACAACAAGGGCGAAACACAATCCAGATGCGAGAGGTTTCGTATCTCAAACGTCCGCGGCCGCCAGCGCCCCCAGCGCGGCGGGCACTGCGCCGACGACAAAGTTTCCTGCCCTCCTTGTCTACCTATTGTACCTCGCTCGTGCACACATGCACATGTTGAAGACGATGATGACAACGGTCCTTGTGATTACATTTGATAAGGCGTGGCAGATACAGGAATTTAGTCGTCGTAGTGCTGGAGGCAGTAGTACAAAATTGCAAGATCAGCGTCACACCAAAAACTGTCGCGTATGTCTATCTCCACATGGAACGGACGCAAAATGAGGCATGAAGATGATCATTTCGCCAAAAAGGCATCCCGACAACCAATCAAATCGCCTTTCTCCCCCCGGGAATTTACCGACCAATTGATGATGACTTCCATAGATTTGTACTCCAGTGTCATCACCTGGCAGCGGCTCGCAATGTGTGACGAAGGGAGGAGCAGGACCGCCCGGGAGGCTGGCTGGCTGGCAGGGGCATCCTGGCCGTGAAGTGGTGTGTACACCAGGCACAGTGCAATCCGGCAGGGGCAGGCATCGTTCGGCAATGTAATTTTGCGTGGACTGTCTCTGTACAGTACACCACGACTTGGAGCTGCCCTGCAGGCGCCGTTATGCTGGGCGATAACCACGCTCTGTTGCACAAAGATTGGGAGCACTAGGGCACGTGACCTCTGGGCATCGACCACAGAGCAGAGCGCATCACAAATGCACAATGAAATGCATTGCAAGAGTGAATATTCATGAAGTGGAAATTGGAAATTGTTGTTTTTGAGATCACTCAGATAGAAGAATAGTTATGAAGAAGAAAGAACAGTCATAGCATCGCGCGCATTCCAAAGTTGACCCCCCATTGATGAACCGATGTCAGCCCGGTATCAAAACTCCCGTGCCAAAGAAGACTTGAAAAGAAGTGTGACCAAGACACATTTTGGTTGTCCCGAAGTAGTAGAATACAGGAGAGAAAACATGTTCGCGCGAAATCATCAAGCACGGTGAATCTCATCGTCAGGCGGCTGCTGCTTGCCGACGTCGGGTTGGGGGGTTTCATGACTCGCTCCGAGATTCGCAGGAGGCTCCGATGCCTGTGCTGCTTCACCCGCTGGCGACGAAGACCCATCCGACGGCGGCGGCGGCACCGCTGCCACGGGCAAGGGCCCCTCGTCCGTCCACAACGGCTCCTAGGTCTTGCGGAGGAAGAGGGTGAGCCAGCCGAGGAAGCGGTAGCCGGCGATGATGCCGAGCATGATGCCGACCCACTTGCCGGTCTCGCCGACCTCGTAGCCGTAGTTGTTGAGGACGGAGCGGCCGTCGATGAGGCAGGCGGACGCGCCCGGGATGGTGTCGTACATGCACTGGCACGAGTTCGTCTGCACGTTGACCGGGCACGTGTAGTTGCGGTGGCCGAACTCGTTGACCATCATGCCCTGGAAGACGTACGACTGGTAGTCGATGTAGTGGAAGACGTAGCGCCAGAACGGGTTCAGCGTCTGCGGCGGCACGAGGAAACCTCCCGTGCACATCCAGAGGCCGTTGGCGAAGGCGGTACCAGCGAGCGCGACGACGAAAATGGGAATCAGCGAGCTGATCAGCACGACGAGCGATTCGGCGGCGATCAGATCGAGGAAGAGCCACATGACCCAGGTGAAGAAGGCCTCAGAGGTCGGGCGGAAGTTCGAAAGCCAATAGGCGACGACGGAGAAGAGCATGGCGATCAAGAAAAGGTAAGGAATACCAGTGATGAAGTTGGCGAAGATGAAAGACGTAGGGCCGTAGAGACCGTTGGCGCGCTCCTTGACGAAAAGCGCACGATCTTCGAGGTAGGCGGGAATATAGGCGACGGCCATGAAGGACATGAAGGCACCACCGAAGAAAATGGCGTTGATGAAAGACTGAATGTTTGACTGGTCGGGCTGCAGGCGCAGCCAGATGGTGCCCATCATCACGGCGAGACCCATGTACATGGCGATACGGATACCGTACGCGATAATGTCACGGTACGACTTGATGAAGGAGCGGTGGATGAGGGCGAGCGGGATGGCGAAGATGCCGGCGGACTCCTCGCGCATCTCGGGGTTCATGTCGGTGTCCATCGAGTTGCGGGCCATCTCGTCCGTGAGCTCGGTCACAGTGAGGTTGGCCAGGCGCGACTTGTGCCACGACGAGTGGACCATGTTCAGCTGCTGGTCGACCTCGCTTCGGTCGCGGGCAAAATCGGTGTTGACGAAGTCGATGATGAACTCAGCCGGGTTCATGTAGAGCGGGATCGGGAAGCCACAGGCATCGAAGTACGGCTGCACCTCCGAGACAGGTCCGCTGTAGGCGGTGCCACCCTGCGAGAGCAGGAGTAGCTTGTCGAACATGGCAAAAGTCGAAGTGGAAGGCTGATGGATCGACGCAATGACGATCAGGTTGTGCTTCTTGGCAATGTCCTTGACGAAGGAGATAACCTCGAACGAGGCGGCCGAATCAAGACCAGAGGTCGGCTCGTCCAAAAAGAGGAGCTTCGGGCTCGTGATGAGCTGGGCAGCGACACTGACACGACGCTTCTGACCACCGGAAATACCCTTCCTAATGGGTGTACCGATGAGGTTGTTCGCTTGTCCCTGGAGACCGAAGGCCGTCAGCAGCGCCTCGATGCGCTGGATGCGCTCGAGCTTGCTGACGGACCTGGGCAGTGACAGACGGGCGGCGAAGTTCAGCGTCTCGCGGACGGTGAGCGAGCCGACCAGGGCATCTTCTTGCTCGACGTAAGCGGAAATGCGACGGAAAGTCTTCGGGTTGGCGGCGGAGCCATTGATGTAGACGGCGGCCTTGACGGACGCGTTCAGGGCGGAAGTGCGGTGAGCGAGCACGTTCAACAGGGTCGATTTTCCGGAACCACTGTGGTTTAATAGTCAGCAAATTGCCCTCATTCCCATGCGCGTGGCTGCACGATCGAACAGGCAGGAACGTACGAAGGACCCATGAGGGCGAGCAATTCACCCGCCTTGACGAGGCCATTGATATCCGACAGAATCGTCTTCGGCTGCTGCGACTGGCGGTCCTTGACGGTGACGGTCACGCCCTTCCAACCGAAGCTGCGGATGTTCGTGTTGGTGAGCTGGGCGTAATCGCCCCCGATCATCTTCTCGATGTCCGACATCCTGCTGTAGCTCCGTCGATCGGGCACGGGAGGCAGGTCTGAGTGGGTATGGGCCAGGTTGATGATATGGCAGCGGCGACGCGACTGCAAGCGATCCCACAGTGACGGCGAAGGGCGAGGATCAGGAGCGGGAGCGGGAGCAAGCGAGGTTTCGCTGCTGGGATGGTTCGAGTTTCGAAAGAAGGGCGGCGCAACGCACGCGGCAGACCAGCAACCGAGTTCGTGTGTAGCAGAGAGAGAAAAAGTGGCTCCTTGCGGAGTGGCTGGCCTCAACGGCGATGGATGGAGTTATAGGAATGGCTTGTTCAACGGCTGGGGTCTCGGTCACCTCAGAAATCACCAGTGATGACCGGGGTGGAGAATTCGAGAACGGCGATGAGGCAACGGTCGGGAAGACGTTGCGCTCGAGCAAAGCGACGGGCGAAAGGTGAGATGAAGAAGGGAAGAGGGAGAGAGGTGCAGGAATGCAACGAGGATGCTGGAGAGGAAGAGGGTAGATGCGAAACGGAGGCGTTTATCCAGGGAGGAAGCTTGTGCGGGCAGTGCAGCAAGTGAATGTTGGCCACCCACCCTTCGGATAGACGACTAAGATGTGACTACTGCAGTGGCACTGGGGAAAAAAAGTGGACAGTCCCTCGCCGGGTCAAGCTCTGTGAGGGCGATTTGTGACAAGCCCGCAGAAAAGGGCTCTGGACGCGATATACCACATGGGTGAATTGGCCGATCGATTGGGGGGAGGCGAATGGGTCGAGGGGAGACAGGGGACCCGCTACGCCTGCAATGGGCCTGGCGGGCGAGGTGATGGGAATCCCTAGCGCTCGGCGGGCGTGAGTGCGTGTGCGCCGGCCTGTTCGATGCGTGCAGGGTGCAGCCAGGCCGCTTGAACCGTCGCCCCGGCCCAAACGCTGGTGCTAACCTTGATACCTTGATACAGCAGCCCCCCCCAGCGTTCCAGATGTGCCAGGGAAAAATGGCTGGGCCAGCACCTTGCCGTCCACCTTTCCCCTCCCGTCGACGCGTCCAAGATCCGATGGGATATCGATTCACCGGCGTCTGTGCGCACCGTGCTCGTGGAGGTGAACCCTCATTGGGACGGAGTGAAGAGGGCAGTTCGAGACCGCTGAACATTTCCTGGTGGATGGCATGGCAACACCACTACGAATGTCAAGTGAATCTTTTTACGATGCCGGCAAATTTCAAAGGACACAAAAATGGATCATTCGAACCCAGCAAAGACAAATACATGCGGAGACAAGCGAGTTTGACGCAGTGTTGCCGGGCCGCAGCAGCTGTCTGTGCAGTTGTCGCCCAGGATTCCAATGTCTTGCCTGTGTCTACACTGCAATTTGCCGTCTTTTCCTCTCTCATGCGTAAGACCTTTCGCTCCGTGACCGGCCCGAGAAACTCCAGATTGACGTGAAAGATGATCGATGTTCTGCACGACATGCCGAACGGATGCCCGCATGAGCAATGACGACGAGCGACGTTCTTTGTTCCGGACCGATCGGCTGGTCGTCCGGGTGGCCGCAGATATGCGAAAGGTTGAGCTGCTGTGCGAGAGCTGTCGTGCGCTTTGAACCATCAGAAGCTCTTCCTTACCACACTTCTACTCTCCACATAGGCTACCCGCCATTTCGTACATTTCGCGATGCACGGTATTTTGGGAAACCAACTTGCATACAGCACACGAACGTGGTGCGGCGTGCAGCCTATCAGTGCGGCATCTCCACACGCGGACTCATGCACCTATGCACGCGGATGCCTGCAGCTTACCGCCGAGCGTGTGACAGAGGAGCAGTGATAGCGATAAGACCCTGACTGACTTTGGACAGCTCACCCAACGCGCGTCCCTGTCAATAGAAAGCAGCCGCCAGCGTTAAATTTCAATATATTCACGAGGGAGCGACACTCGGCAGAAGATTGGAATGTAAACGTTGCCAGCATTGTGTGCACGCCATACAGTAAGACCCCATCAAATTTTTTTCTGCGTCCTGCTCCCAGGGTATACAGTACATGCCGCATGCCTCATGCTGAGCCGCATGGCTGCAGAAGTCCACATGCGGGAGAGGATGATCCCGGGAGATCTGCATGTGAATGCCGCCGCGAGAACCCGTGCCGGCCGTTGAGGAGGGAATGGAAGCCTTCCCGTTCCGTTTGGAATTTCGATAGTGTTTCCGCATCCATCGCGTCGCGATAGATTTATTGGCACTCGCCACGGCAATCAACGAGCGAACATGGAGCAGCAAACTTGACCGCGAAGGATGATCATGCCCGTCGAATGCTGTGGCTCGCGTGGCGGTCGTGGCGCCCTCACCTCAATCTCCCTCTCCAGTACTTTCGCAGTCCCAGTGGGGTGGAAGGGTCGCCCTGTACCCCGGGAAATTAGATCCTCCCTGGTTGAGCGACGAATGGCCATCGCGGTGCACACAATATCGCTACGAAGTGAGGGTGACCAGAAACCGGAGTATTAATTCAATCCAATTCAATAGTTCGTGGATCGGCGTGATGGTTGCGTGGTAGTGGTGTTTTGTGGAGGGGGAAGGGCGTGGTTGATCACCGTTTCCTGTTCGCGGCACGATGTCACCGTGCTGGAACCATCAACCAGACTTGGTCGTTCCGTCACCTTAATCCTGGCGCTTCATTCCGAACCATGATTTTCCCGTCCGTGATGACTCTCGATGATGGCGTGGTATCGCAGGGTGGTGGCGTTTCAATTCATCCACAAAAAAAAAGCTCCGGGGTCGATCAAGGCATCGCATGACAGAGACGTGCTTCTTCATGTAATCACCTCCAGAGACAATCCCGGCTCGATGGGCGCCGTGGATTGCTAACAATATCCCAAACACTTCAGCACCTGCGCCCGCATCATATGAAACCCTCTGCACGAAGCTCGTGATCTGAGGAATGTACTCACTGGGCACCTTGTCTCTGCCTAAAACCCGAGAGGGTGGTATTCGATATGAGTACACGTTGTTGAATATAGGTCCCACTGTGCTCACTTATGAAGATCACTATGCCGCTTTGCTCCGCACGAATCGTGACGAGAACGGAAAACAGATACGAATTGAGAGTGAGATAACTATGTCATCTTCGATCTTCAATCCCATCCGTGCGTCCCGTCACCGCATTGCCTATCCATCCATCGCGCGCATTGCCATTAGGCAAGGAGATGATGGTAGCTCCATATGAGCTTCGGAGCTCTCGCCCACGGCACTGGCCCACACATCCAGCCGGTCAGCATATGCACCTCCAGCGGGGAAACACGATGCCTCCGCGCCCGGCGACTTCCTTACCCCCCAGCACACACTCTCGTCCATCGGTGCACGCTGATTGACTGATCGCCAATACGAAGAAAGAGCGGTTGAGCCACGAAGCCCGTTGGAACACGCGAGACCATGATTGTTGCCCCAAGCTTTCTCCCCACGGCTATCGCCAACCCCTCACGAAGCAGCACAACCCTAAGGGACCTGCACTGTGACTGAACGTGACTGGCCTCCAGCGTTCACGACAGCCACGACTCTGGGCGGCCAGGGCGGGCGCGTAATGATTAGAGGAGACTGGCCTTCTCTGAGAAACATCGGTCAGGAGAGAGGGACTATGTACCTACGTGACAAGCCGTGGGCTTGCGCGGCAGCGGCGGTGGTGATCTTGCGGATGGTAACGGGAAACATCCATCGACAACCAATTCACCCCTTGGAGGACAACGCCATCGTCCTTGTCGTCGTGTTCGCAAACCGCAGCCATCGTCGTCATTCTTCACCCCGTCCAAACTCGGCGGTTGCAAAATCGATCCCCTTTTCTCTTTCGTCGGCAATTCCTCCTTCGTCGCCACGTTCACGGCAGAAAGAGAGCTAATTCTAGCGAAGTGAGACATTGCGTGGACCCGCGTGGATGGGTCGGTGGCTTTTTTTTTCTCTCTGGGCTCGTTCTCTCGGCATTCGTATTCGTGGTGTTCCGGGTTTGCAAATAGCTCCAGAGCCCGGGGGCGCGCCACAGCCGCACGGTGTTCAGTGTTCGACGTGCGTAGCTTGCGGTTAGCACGGATATGTGTCGATGAAGTCGCTTACCGGCACTTTTTGACGACAGTATTCAGGTAATGGCTATAGCGTGGCACGCGTGGGTCAGATGCTACTGCGCGTGTGCGGCACAGCAGAGCGGGATATGCGGCACAGTTCTACGGGTCTTCCCTCCCCAACTGTCGAAAGGCGAGAGAATGATGCGGCGTGGCAGCTTCGGTGGCTTCTCTGCCCAGCCGTACAGATTCGCGCAGGGAACTTCCTCCAGCCACCGTGCTTGTTGGACTATGTTTACCCTTTTCTGCGTTCTTGGAACCCACCAACAGCAGCAGCAGTGAGATTCGGACCTCCACCAACAACCGGATCATCACCATCCGAGAAAAGAACTGTTGCTGTAGCTCGGCGATGCGTAGGCCTGGTAAGTTAGGGTTACTCACGTGACAGTACGTCCAGTGGCCGTGAATGGAGCGCCGAACCCATTGCCCGCGACCAGTTCGCGGGATGTGCGCACGATCATCACCGCTTCCCACCGCTTTGGGCCTGGAGTGCGGGAAACGGCACGCCTGCACGCGCGTAAAGTGCTGTCTTCGAGACCCGTTGGGCGATCACTAACGGACAGTACCCGCATTTGCATGTTCGATGGACGAGAAAAAAGATGTGCCATCGTCATGCTGGCGATAAGCAGAGACCCTCGGTGTGCAGCATTGGAATCACTATGGCGAGTTTGATAGCTCCATAGGCTGGTAACTACATATGGGTAAGATGACCCACGATGACTGCGCAGTTGAAGGACTCCTGTGATGTGTGATTACCGAGTTTCGCGAATATTGAGAAGCGCTTCCCCGGAGGCATCGCACGGTATGTATGCATGTGAGCGTCATCCCTGCACGCAGCCGCGCGAGATTGACAGCACACCACCATTGCGCGGGGAGAATAAAGAAGAAGTCATCAACTCAACGATTTTCGATTCGGTCTGCTGTGATTTCGAGCTCCATGTACACTCTCTCATCCTCGAAGTACACACGAGATGCGCGCGCCTATGCAATCACCCGCCCTGTTAAGCGAAGGGCAAGCAAAAGTCACTTCGAGATCCGTCCAGCGCCCGAACAGGGACTTTTGCTTCGCTTCACGGCTAGATGGAACAGGGGCGTGGAGGGGAAGGATTTGGTTGCGTCCGCGTAGGTGATGTATTTCATTGGGCAAGTCGGATCCGCGTCCGGGGTGCCGCGAATCGGGAGGGTGCGTGGAGGACGGGAGGCGTTGTCAGTGTGAGTGCGCGGGTGTTCCCTCGTATGCAGAAGATGGTGGTGTGAGATGATGCACGAGATGGTGTGGGCATTCCTTTGTCATGATTATGGCTGCATGGTAACAGCGCCGCACACACGCGACATCATCTGCGATTGATGATTACTGGGAAACTCGTCTTCTTCGTTCATGACCGACCAACGGCACACAGAAGCATTTGCTGACGAATGCGCTGGATGTCAATTATGCAAAGGTTCCATGCTCGTGCAAACACACTTCGCTTGCGCCAAATCTCCGTCTGGAATATGATGGATTTGGTCCCGGCCCCCTTAGGTGTTTGTGCTGTATTGACTTTGACGCCGGTGTATTACTCTACAATAACGTCCGGCCGAAAAAGCCGCTCTGGTGCTCGTGCGCCACCGCAAACAGTTGAATTATGGGATTGGCCGTACCCACTTCGTCGTTTTCCGGCTTCGCACAACTTTAAGTGCCGAAAGGAGGAGACAACGGTGTGGTTGTTCTGCCTGCTCAATAATACCTCATCGCGGCCAGTGGGAAAATATGCTGTCTCCTTTCGCAAATCTGCCCCCGTCGCGCTCTCATGATGCCTGTCTTTCCCCCTTCTCCACACAGCGATATTGCCCACACCCAAAGCGGAAAGGTGCCCGCAGGCCGGGATAGCTGCATGAATCGCGCAAAAGACTATTCTCTGCGATCAGCCGGCTCTACAGGGCTAGGCCCACACCACAGGACTCCTCTCCCTGAGACATCACCATCGCCCTGCTAACTGGTTCCGGGCGCTGCACCGCCGCACGCTGCACGCGAGACGGAACGGATTCGCTGCTGTCGGCCAGGCTATTGATGATGATCCATCCATCCATTCGCAATACTGCCCTTGCGTGGGAATGGTACAAAATCAATCGCATATGGGTGCGTGGATGAATCCACCGCAGATAACACCCATGCTCGGATCGCGCGTGACGCGGAAACATGGTTTGTGCAGACGCGTCGAATATGCGTGCATCCATGTGCGCGTAACTAATAGCAGAAGCATTAAGAGGCTTTCAGTATGCCTGGGTTCTCGGTGCATTGCATTCCGATATCGTGTGCGACTTTTGCCCTCGGTTCGATGCATTTTCTTGCCGTTCAAGCAGTAAGCAAGCTTTTCCATAGCGGACAGATACGATCGTCTCAACGCGTCAGGAGATCCAGTGACGCATTGGAAGTGGCGATCGACCGTCGACATCGGCTATTCGGAGCGTTCCTGTCTAGGCGAAGTAGTGTCGCCACAAGGTATTGAAAACTTACGAACTCGTACTGTCGTAGTATCGCATCGCATCGTGTCGTCGCAACGGTCTGGAACAGTAGATGTCCGCCGAGCCCGACCGCGCAATTGCCGACCGAACTTTTCCCGCAGAAGCGTGGCTGTGAGTCTTGCTCGACCTGACAGAGCGCGATGACGAAGGTGCCGCCGGCGAGAACATCACCGGACCTGACTACCACTGCTCAAATCGCTGCGCTTGCAGCTCGTTTTTTTGGGTCGCCGAGACGTGCCAGCCGGTGCCAGATGCGCCCTGTACCAATATCACACTCCCTTCTCGCTTTCTGACTGTCTTCTGTCCGCCCACGCGGGTCTAGTCCCTCCCGCGAAGAGTCGCATTTGGCACTCAGGAGTCAGCTGATCGACTGGCCAGTGTAACGCTATTTCCGAATGCGCTCTGGGTGGACTGGATACAGAATACTCACTTCAGCTGCTTGCAATATACGATGTCACGAACGCCAATGGTCATAGACTCCGCCATTGCAGCAAGGGGGAGGAGCGGACAGGAATGTCTGCCCATGGTGCGTGGACAGTATACGTGTGTGGGAGGGGAAAAGGCTCGCGGAAGAAGGAAAGTTTGTTCCTGCGCAAGCGCGCGCTCGGCCAGCGTCCGTTCATGCAAACAGGCTTTGCACCAGGGGCAAAGCTGCAGGTGGCCGAGGAAGCAGACGCTAAACGCCCGACCCAAGTAGAGTGACCAAGCAGCAGCGCGGACAAGCAGACAGTCCACCACTGTGGCGGCCCTCCCTTTCCAAGGCACCACCACCGCCGCTTCCGCCGCTATAGCAGTAGTCACAATCAAATGGCCCCGTCCGCTGGCCCACTGGGTGGTTGCGTATGTGGTAGTGTCGCGCCCTGGCTGCCCCAATGCGGATCGGATTGGGGTGGTGGTGTATACCCAGGAGGTGATGGTGCACGGGGCCAATCCCGCTAGCGACAGACAGTCTTCCAGTTACATGCCAGAAAACCGTTTGGGCCAATGGCACCTTCAATATCCGAATCTCATCACGTTCTTGAGCCTGAGCCTTGGCTTGTCCTCTGCGCTCGGGCACCCAGCACCTTTCGTGCGTGCTTCCCTACTCTGCTACACACGCTCTCTCTTAGCGGTCGCCCTACTCGCTCGCTCTCTTCTTGTGTTGCCCGTAACCGGACTTGGATCGGGGGCGTCAGAGACCTTGTTCGGGTGCCGTCGTAATTCATCATTGCATCCTTGCACTGCAGCGGTGTCTTCCATGTCTGTCCATCTGTCTCAACACCACACGCTCTTTTAGTCCCACGGTATTGGTATCGTGATATCGCTCTCTGACTCTTTCTCCGCTGCAACTCTTGGATTGCACCCGACTCACTCCATCCGGAGGATTCCTTTCTGGCGCAGTTCATTCATCCCGGCACCGATCCCGCATTCCTTGGATACATAACAATCTTGACAGCAGCAGGGCAAAGGACTATGCAGCAAAGCCAGACGCCATAAGCATCCAGTGTCTGCTGTGCCTCATCTGCCACTCACTTCACTCTTGGTCGCTCGACCACCGGACGCCGCTTTCCTATTCTTAATCCCAATGTCGTCGCTCTCGGCGATGGATATTCCCGCGCACATCCTCGACGCCGTCCGGACAAGCGACCTCGACGCGGCGCCGCGGAGAATGCATTCCAGCAAATCTCTCTCGAGGAAGGCCCAACGGACACCGCAGTTTCCCGGTCATCTCTCCACGGCCCACTCGTCTGCCGAGGATGTCTCGACGACGAGCGACTCCGACCGCGAGCCGGACTACCAGACGGACTTCACGACCCCGGCCACGTCGGATTCCTACCCGGAGGACATGCAACCCGATGATGTCGAGGACTTCCGGGAACGCGAATACCCTCAACTGAAGGGCAAGGTCTACCTGGACCACGGCGGTGCGACGGTATGCGAGAAAACTTTCTCTTCGGGTTGGCATTGTGTGGACCGGAACAGGACTGACCATGTCTTCTAGCTCTATGCCAAATCTCTCGTGGAAGAGTTTTCCGCCGACCTGATCAACAACCTCTACGGCAACCCTCACTCAGCATCAACACCCTCTGCCATCGCTGGCCACAGAGTAGAGACGATTCGGGAACGGACACTGCGGTTCTTCAATGCGGATCCGGAGCACTTCGACCTGGTCTTCGTTGCCAATGCCACAGCGGCCATCAAGATGGTCATCGACTGCTTCAAGGACCACGCTGCTGCCAGCAACACGCCAGTCTGGTATGGATACCACCGCGACGCACACACATCCCTCGTCGGCATTCGGGAGTCAACAAAGCTGCACCGCTGCTTCACCAGCGACGAGGAGGTAGACATCTGGATCAACAGCGGCGGATTGGGTGGCCCGCGGGCGCGACAATTAGGTCTCTTCGCATACCCGGGGCAGTCGAACATGACCGGCCGACGACTACCGACCAGCTGGCCTGGACGCATTCGCAAGTCCTTCCACAAGGCGCCGACGTACACACTCTTCGATGCAGCAGCGCTCGCGACCACGTCGCCGCTGGACCTCTCAGATCCCGCAACGGCGCCGGACTTCGTCGCGCTGTCGTTTTACAAGATCTTCGGTTTCCCCAACATCGGCGCGCTGATCGTTCGCAAGGAATCGGCACATGTGCTGGAGAGCCGCAAGTACTTCGGTGGTGGCACAGTGGAGATGATCATCGCGATTAACGACACCTGGCACGCGAAGAAGGAGACCTCGATCCACGACCGGCTCGAGGACGGCACGCTGCCCTTCCACTCGATCTTCGCGCTCGACCATGCGATGAACGTACACGAGCGACTCTACGGACCGAACCCCATGAAATTCATCTCACATCACACCGCGCAACTGGGCAAGCAATTATTCGATGGCATCGCTGGGCTACGACATGCGAACGGTATCCCCGTGTGCCGGATATACAAAGACGAGTCCGCCGTATACGGTGACCCGTCAGTGCAGGGTGCCACGATTGCGTTTAATGTGCAGAAGTCGGATGGCAACCTGGTCGGGTTTGAGGAAGTGGAGGAGGCGGCCGACAACCGCAACATCTACGTGCGCAGCGGTTCACTGTGCAACCCCGGTGGTGTGGCCACCTACCTGGGTTGGTCACCCGCTGAGATGAAGGCCGCCTACGCGTCTGGCCACCGCTGCTCGAACCCAACGCAGATCATGCTGGGCAAGGCGACGGGTGTCGTACGTGTCAGTCTCGGGGCGATGAACACCGCCGGCGATGTTACGACGCTGCTGCGTTTCCTCGAGGAGACCTACGTTGAGACTTCTGCCACCCCTGCCCCGCGAATCAGTCGCACTGCGAGCCTGCCGCACCTCAACGCGATGGGTCCCGGCAACGGCACTTGGTCAGCCTCGCAATGCGGTATTTCTGAAATTGAGTCGGAATCCTGGGAGGCGCCACCCGCACTGGGCATGCCGCCTTCACCAATTTCCATCAACGAGAAGCCCACGTTCAACCCCACAGATTACACCAAGCGGCGGAAACCGTGGGAGGAGGAGCTGCGCAAGCAGAATGCCTCCTCAACTGGTCTCCATGGCGGCAACTCACGCGAGGTCAAGTCCCGCGGTGAGCACGCGTCGCCGGAGGATGGTAGCAGCGTGATGAAGAGCGGCACGACGCCGAGCTTCCGCGCGCGCAAGTTTGGCCGCAGCGTGGTCAACCTGCTCAAGTCGAAGAGCGCGGTCAACTACAACTTCGCCGACCAGACGCCCGGGGGAGGTCCAGGATCAACGACAAGGTACGAGGATAATCATCATCACCACCACCAACAGCAGTGCCATCCGCCGATGCCGCCGCCTGTTGGCCCGACGCCCCGACTCGCCCATTGACACCCATGACCACCCTTCTCTTCACCTGCCTCTCACCCACCCAACCACACCACACGAAGAGAACACTCGACTTACTGGTTTCTTGTGTTCTACAGCAGAAGCCGTCATCATGACCACGAACCGCTGCCGCCGCCGCCATCCGTCTTCAGTGACCGCGGCGAGAACCGCTCTCAAGCGTCGTCACGCAAGAGCCTCGAGCGGCAACAGTTCGCTACCAACATGAAGGAGCTCGGTCTGTGATCCTGCCGGCTTAATGTTGTGCGACCTTGAAAGGGTGTCGCTGCCGCCACCACCACCAACCAATCAAGTCACCATCAACGCTTCGAGCCACGGCTCGTCGCCCTCAACGCTTGGACACTCTGTGCAGGTCCTGCACATAATCCGCATACCGCCTGGATACTCGACCATTTATCGATCGACCTCCTGCGGATGCCATCCACACATACTTCACGGCCGGAAACAAAAGGTACCATGGAAAGCATACCTTCTTTTCTCGTGGGAGACGAAACGAGTGCGAGAAGCACTACAAACGCTGTCGTCCTCGGATTGTCCTCCCACTTCCTACTCCACCTGGATTTTGCTGCACGATACCAATGTTTTCCCTTCTTTTTTGAGCGATGCATTTCCGTTTCTGATCCGTTTGTCTTTCGTCTGTTCCCTCCATAAATTTCCCCGGCTTACGAGCTCGCGCGAAATGGAGGGATTTTCGTGTGCAGTGTCAAACATGCATACAACACTGACGCTCACTCTCGATTGCATGTTTCGCACTTTCTTGTTCTCTGTCTAAAACCGTTCCTTCTGTCTATCTCACGCTATCTATTTGTCTGGGCGGCGAGGTGGGGAAATGGCGCTACGACGACATTTCTTTCGCAAAAAATGTTTTATATTCCTTGGAAGTTCGTTTCCTCATTGATTCCTTCTGCTTTTACTGCTGATGTTCTCTTTGTTCCTACATGTGGAGCAAGGGAACGATCCGATTTTGTTTTGGACAAAATGCACAACACTTACCAATCAACATCGGAACCATGCCGTGTTCCTTCTTTCTCGTTCGACAATGATGATGGTTGGGCGAGGAGGTCCTTGCGGGTTCTGCAGACGGTTCAACGACAGAATGCACAGGGAATGGTTTGCTTACTTCCACTCCTGCAATGCATGTTGCCGGCAAGCTGCCGCTGGTACTCTGGTCTATACACGCACTATAGCAACTGTACAAATACTACAAATTGCATCACTATTATCGTGCTGTTCTTTCATGCATCACTTGGCCTCTTCTATTGGTGTTCGATCGTCAGCTGAATCGCGAGCTTCAACAACAAGCAAGTTTCAACCTCGATCGCGCTGTCGCGAGCCAGACGCACATGCGTGCACCGGCTGCTCGTACGACGTGACGTTGTGGTGCGACGCAACAAAGATGCTTCTTCGCCTGCCCGTGCCCTTGTGTATTGCCAATGTGTCAAGGGCCGGCCTTCCGACAGGATCCGCGGTCGACAGCAGCAGGCTTTCACGGCATTGGCGGCACCTGGTTGGAGGGAAGGACTCGCGATGTGCCGTCGTCCGTGCTCGCTTGCCATTTACCCTTTGTTCTGCGGTGGAACGGCTAGAAGGTGAAGACGGATGGATGGCTCGGCATGTGGGTGGAAGCGCGCGGGAGGTGAGGTGACATTGCTCAACACCCTCATCAGTCAGCGTCACTCCTAACTCCAGAGCATGTTCCAATCGGAGGTTTTGTTCACCCTACCTCCTCTACGTGCCCATCAGAGGCTCAATGCGTACGCGGCCCACACTGCAGATGTACAAGACTGCACCCCGCCGTGGATCGATCTGTCGATGATGGTGCATGGATACTCTTGTCTCGTGCTACCGCGCGATATGCAGGTTGCCGTCGAATCCCCCATCCACCCTCAATCGATGTCTTGCATATGCGCGCGATTGCATGCATGACAGATGACACTCGGGATCCACTTCTTCACGGCCGCTCCGAACTTGTGCGACATTCGCCCGCATGGCCAGCTTGACAGGTGTGGAAGCATCGTTAACGCACAAACAAAGCAATGATTCACATCCCATACGCGAGACTGGCACGACTGGTAGGAGGCTACATCAATGGGCATTGCACATGTGTCTCACACCACAGCGGAGCCAAGAAGACCAACGAGTCAGATAGACATTGCAAACCGAAATCTAACCCATGAATTCGAATCGCTCGCAGCATACTGTATGTCTCTGAAGCTTCGCCCTGTGCATTGGCGCTTGTTTCACAGCATATTTCTCCATACGGCAGACAAGACAGCGGTAAGCCAGAAACAAATTTCCCAGGAGGCGATGAGGTTACACTCGATTGTGAACGGCAAGCTCGTCCTTGTCGCAGATCCAATCCATGGCTGCGTGCATGCGACGCTGGAAACGCTCTGTGCAACGTGAAGATTGGAACCCTTTTCTTTGTTTAAGTGGGGTCGTTGCATCTGTACTGTACAACAACGGTCAACGCTGCTCCACATACCGAGTGTGTTCTTTGGGTTTCTCTCTCGCGATGGGCACGTGTGATGATATCCCAATGGGTCGCGGAGGTTGCCGTTTTCCTAACGGCCGATACTTATCATGACTTGAGCAGTGGTTAGCTCCGTTGTCGTCGGTCGATTGCCTAAGACAATCGATGTTGTTCGGTGGCCGTGTACATATCGGATGATTCCTGGCAGCGCAAGAGGCCATTTTGGTATCGCATCGCTGTTGCGCGCTCCCGTGTTCTCCTGTCAGCTCGGCGATTTTTCTGAGCAAACCTTGCCCGTAAGCTGGAGATCAGCATGTGTCGCCTAGGATCAGGAAATGTCAGTGCTACCAGGATATAGGTCCCTGTCCACACGGCACTTCGTACCGGCTCTGCATATGTGCCCCAGACGGTGACGGGTACCGGCAGCTCGGTGGGAAAACCCTGCATTGTCGGCTGCCTGCTGTTGTGTCCCACAAGCTCAACGAAAGGTCAAATTGCCCATGTCAATCTAAGCTCTTACTTGCCAGCGTGCGGTTTTCGTTCAGGAGCGAGATCCTTCAGCATCTTCATGTGGGAGCGGAGAGCACGGTTCGAATGGTGTACAGGTAAAGCTTCGCGGCCAACTGCAGGAAAGAACAATGATCCATTACCTCTTGCATCGTCTTCGATCTTTCGCACTTTCGTTGAGAAGCATAAAGCTCATTTAGTCTTCGGCCGCGATGGTGAGCCATTGCGTTGCCTGCGGTGTGATCTTCAGATCTTCATGTCAGCGCGTATTCTGCATTCTGTCCATCTCTCACGCAATGTCTGCACACCTGCAGTCCCCGCTCTTCCTCACGGCAAGCTGCAGCAAACCAACCTAAACTAACCGATAGGATGTCGCGCATGCCGAGAGCGCGCGCGCTCCAGCGGACTCTCGGACCGTTGTACCGGGTACTAGTCGTCGAAAAGGCTGCCTTCGGACTTCGGCTGCCGGCATGAATGGATTTTAGGCGCGGAGCATGCATGAGGAAGGGCTGCCACGCTGCTGTGCAGTGGTGATCTGCGGGTATCCGTTCTTCTCTCCTTTGTTCTTGACTCTGCTGCCCCCGGAATACTGCCGCTTCTTCGGCGATCTCCACTGCATGACACCATTCCGGGTAGCAAGAATAGAAGGGAAGGCGTTGGGAAATTCGCCATCGCTCTTATGCGGGCGGCTAGATTGGTGAACTGGCCATCTCATATTTGTACCCACACTCCCCACTTCCTTTCTCTCGGCCTTCGCCGAGCGTTGGGTTGGATCTCTCTTTCTTCTCTTCTCTTCACTCTTTGCCTCTTTCAGAATTCAATCGGATACCTGCAGGAGCCCACGATTGCTTCCCCCGGCGGAGCCAATGCCACGATGACACGTCGATGGAGCGGTGTGCCCGCGACGGCGACGATGAGGTTGGGAACGATGAGGGAGCGGAGATCTGCATCGTGTTGCGAGTGTCGGGAACGCTGTACCATCTTCCGAGCGGCCACACCGTCGAACACCGCGTCCGGTGTCGGATAGGAGCGCGGCGGAGGGAACGCGGGATCGAGAGGTAGCGGTGAACCGAGCATCGATGATGAACTCCAGGTGGTGATGTGATGATGATTGTCTGTCGTCCCAACAGTACGATAGGGTCAAAAGGCATGGTGGGTCTTGGGCAGCGGCGGCGACGAGGAGGGTAAGGCGGTCGTATGAGTCTGTCGCAGTTCACTCGCGGTGAAAGCGTCGCTGGACGAGTAATCAGGGTGCACTTCATGTACGCACTGACTTTACTCATCACCATTGTTGTTTGTACAATGAGTGTGCATCTTGACGAGGCCGCGAACGGTCCAGAAGCTATGCGAGGCGAGCTGGTAGGGCCTTAGAAATGGTGGCGGTGCCGTTCAGGTGACACCAGAGATGTGATTTCGGTCCTGCAAATTGCAGATGTGAGATGAGGCGAAGACATTTTTTTTGTTGAAGGAATCGTTCTCAACTTATTTCGACTCAGTTCTCTCCAGTGACGGTGAAGACTTGTTTCTATATATCTATCGCAAGGATCGACTCGGCATGCAATTTGGAATCATCTTCGTGACGGAAGAGGCAGGTCGTACAGAAGTGGCTTTCCTTCTTTGCTCCTCTCCTTGTCTCTCGGAAGGCTGAAACGAAGACAATTCCAAATTGTCATTGATCTTCACATTCGTCTGTTTTATTTCTCCGTGTTCACTCTCCTCTACAGGCTATCAATGTACGCGGCGGTGATCTGGCCCGGGTGCACCACGATGCCGGCGGACGAGTTGCTGATCGTGCCATCCCAGTCGCGTCTACATCAATCCAGATCAGTCAGCAAAGATGTAGTTCTCTCCAGAGCGAGAAATATCGTCAACTTACCCATCATACGGCGTATCAATCGTATAGTTCGCAAAGCACGCGAAATCGTAGTTCGCCAACGGTGCCGACTTCGCGCTGGCCGCGACGAACGCCTCGAGCGCGCACAGCCCGTCCGAGCGGCCGCGGCACTCGCCCGTGCGGATGCTCGCCAGCGGCACGATGCCGTTGTTGACGCGCATGCGGACGAACTTGTGCGCCGCGTTGGCGGCGTCGTAGCCGTACTGGCTCGGGTAGTACTGCGTGCGGTGCTCGGACTGCGCGGTCGGGTTCGCGGAGCTGCAGCCGATCACCTCCGTGATGAGACGGCCGCCGAAGGGGGTGAGGTGTGAGAGGATGAAGGGGCGGTTGGGGTCCGGTGGGTAGGCGGTCAGGCTGGGCTTCGGCGAGCGGAAGTAGTCGATGGACAGCGAGGTCAGCACCGAGACGATGATGTCGTCGTGCGTGAAGTCGGCGTAGAAGGGCCGGCCGAGGGGGAAGTCGCGGGCGTTGTTCGTTAGGCTGCTGTTGACGGAGCTGTTGCTCGAGGTGATGTACTGGTTCGTGAGGCGCGCGATAAGTTCCTGTTGGTAGCCGACGCCCTGCGCGCGGCCCGTCGGGTTGCCCCAGGCGTAGTCATAGTAGTACTCGATGTCGAGGCTCTGCTCGAACCCCGCCCACTCATTCTCGGTGAAGAGGCCGCAGAAGTCGCTCTGCCCGATGTAGCCCGTCTCGTACGCGCAGATCGACTGCATGGCGTAGGTGTCGTTGTCGGTGAAGCGGAAGCCCGAGGGAGCGTATTGGTTCACACGCGCTGTGGCGTCCTTGATGTACAGCGGCACGTACTGCAGGAACATGTCCTCGTCTCCGTCGTAGATCGGCACGTCGAAGTAGTCGTTGAAGCACGAGTCGTACGACGCCAGCGTGTTGTTCTCCGTGCCGCCCTCGGGGATGACGACGACGTCGAACCAGGAACCTTCCGTGAAGCCGTTGGCGGTTGTGCTGTCGGTGAAGCCGCTCAGGGTGGGGCGCGGCGTCGGGTAGAAGGACGGGCCGAAGAAGCCGAGAGCCCAGCTGATGGCAGAATTCCAGATACGCGACTGACCGGTGGTCCGCAAGACCGGCTTCGGGCGAGCAGTGCCATTGGTGTAGGTCGTGTTATATTGAAGCTGACCCTTCGTGGCGTTGAACAGCGTGCGGCCGTATCTAGCCATTGTCAGATCAAGATCTTGCGGATTATGAATTCGCGCGTTCGAATTATGTACCTACCGGTTCCAGAACGAGGCGCCAGATGCAAACTCAGTGTTTGCGCCGATGTTCGTCAAGAGGCCCTCGCCCATTTGGTAGCGGTATGAGTTCAAGAAGGTCAGAGGACCAGTGAACTTGGAGGAGGAGCCCGTGGTGAAGTTCGCAAGTCTGTGGGTCGTTCCGTGTCAGCCACTAGGAGACTTCTTCGCTAGGGTATAGGTTATGTGACCTACTTTGCCGCGAATCGCTCGTTATTGGCTCCGTCGTCAAAAGCGCTCGTCGGGAACCGCTGGGCGTGTCGCTGCAGAGTGTGGACCTGCTCCACCTGGCAGCCATCGGGTAGCCCGACCTATGGTTGATGTGATATCAGTACACTTGCAAACATCTTGAGATCTTGCTCTGTGCCGTACATCCTGAATCCCGAAGTAGTTGTCGGCGTTATCGCGGTACGTGGAGAGTTGGCCTGAGGGAGAGTAAGTGCTCTGTGCTCACACCATCGAAGCTCATGCACGCACCCCAGTATTGCGAAATCACATTGATGTCGGAGATGAGGCTCTGGTTCTGCCCGGACGAAGAACCGGAGCCAGGCGGTGGGCCGTAGCCGGGAGGACCCCAGGTCGGACCGTGGCCGCCGGCTTCAGCATTGCCGAACAGCGTGGCGAGGCCAATGAGGGCTGAGGTACGAAGCATGGCTTCACAAAGATCGCGAGAAGCGGAGACGAATGGTGGTGAGTTACGCTCCACAAGCGGGTCTGGGCAAAGGCTTATATTTTACTTGGATGCCGCCCAAGTCATCACAGAGCCACGGTCTCGGTCTCGACTACCTAAATTACGTAGGATGGCGACGCGCGGGACGTCAAGCCATCAGGACGCAGCACTCGCGGCACTAAACCAATGCCATTGGCATCTTCTCAACACGTGCGGCTGCGTGGCGTAATCCATTGTTATCTGGGGCTCAAGTTAAGCCAGAAGCGGCCATCACCGATCTTCTCGGCTAGCATTCTGCTTCTGTCTGCGCCAGACGTGGCTTGCGGCTTCTACAAACCCGACAGGACAAGGGTAATGGCGTGGGAGACACGTGGACCACTGTTGATATCCGGGTTGTTGATTGCCAGCTCTCTACAGTGCACCGTGAATAGCTCAAGCTGCTCGAGAACTCACTTGCAGCATCTCGGCTTTGTGATGTCGCTCGGCGGTATTTTCGTCATGCCTGAGGCACCGACGACCAATGCTGCAGGGACCATCATCCGTCCAGAGCCCGCCGCGCCCACTAAACCCGCTTCAGGTTGGGTATCGATATTTTTTTCCTGGAGCATCCACATTTCGAGCTACCTTGAGCCAAATCATTTCCTTTCGTAATACTGCAGCTGTCGGGCAAGAAAATTTCTTGTTCCGATGGTGCTGCTTTCTTCCCTCTCTTCTACACTTCTTCTTTGAGATACCCATTTTTTGTTCTTTCTCATCCAGTCATCATGGACGAGAAGGAGTTTGTGTCGCTGCTTCAGGCGCTGCTTGAGCCTGACACGCAGAAGGTGAAGGCGGCCACGAGTCAGCTGAACAAGACGTACTACACCTCGCCAGCCTCGGTGACGGCGTTGATCCACATCATCGTTTCCCACCCGGAACCGCAGCTCCGGCAGCTTGCGGCTGTCGAGGCACGGAAACTCGTTATCAAGCACTGGGGTGAGGTCCCCGAGGACCAAAAGCCCGAGCTTCGCCAGCAGCTCTTGAAGAGCACCATCGATGAAGAGAAGCCGCTGCCGAGACACAGCAAAGCTCGTGTCATCGCTGCTATTGCCAGCGTCGACCTTGAAGATGGACAATGGGCGGATCTGCCTGGCATCCTCCAGCAGGCCGCCACCAGCGGCACTGCACACCACCGCGAAGTGGGCGTCTACATCATCTACACACTGCTAGAGACGATGCCCGACATGTTCCAGGAGAACATGGGCGAGATGCTCACGCTCTTCAACCGCACTATCCAAGATCAAGAGTCGGTGGACGTGCGGATCAACACCATGTTGGCGCTGTCGGAGCTCGCCATGGTGCTCGATCCTGCCGAGGATGCCAAGGCTCTCAAGAGCTTCCAGGACACCATCCCGCACATGGTCAAGGTGTTGGAGCACACGATTCAGAATGATGATGAGGAACACAGCATGCAGGCCTTTGATGTGTTCAACAAACTCCTCGCGTTCGACGCTGCCCTGCTCAGTGCCCACTTCGGTGATCTCATCCAGTTCTTCATGCAGATCGCTGCCAAGACTGAGATCGACGCCGACTGCCGGTCTCAGGCCATCAGCTTCCTGATGCAGTGCGTCCGGTTCCGCAAGCTGAAGGTTCAGAGCCTGAAGGTTGGCGAGCAGATGACAAAGATGTGCATCCAAGTGGCCACTGAGCTCGATGCACTTCCTTCGGAGGAGGACGACATCTCTCCTGCACGCTCTGCGCTTGGTCTGCTCGACATTCTTAGTGAGTTCTTGCCGCCGAGTCAGGTCGCCGTTCCTCTTCTCAAGGCGATCGGTCCGTACGTGCAAGACAGCCGCCCCGAGTACCGTCGTGCCGGTATCTTGGCTCTCGGCATGTGCGTTGAGGGTTCCCCCGACTTCATTGCCACTCAGCTGAACGAGATTCTCCCCCTCGTCCTCCACCTGCTCGAGGACCCGGCAACTAGCGTTCGCAGCGCCGCCCTCAACGGCGTCTCGCGGTTGGCTGACGACCTCGCCGACGACATGGGCAAGGAGCACGCAAAGCTCATTCCTGCTCTGGTCAAGAACCTTGACCTCGCGATGCAGAGCCTGCAGGGCGCGCAAACCGACACCAAGGAGCACGCCATGAACACGCACCTCGTCAAGGCTAGCGCCATGGCCGTGGACTCGCTCATTGAAGGTCTTGATCCCAAGGATGCTGCCACCTATGTTGATCAGCTTGTGCCGCGATTCAGCGTGCTCATTGACCACGATGACCACAAAGTCCAGATGGCAGCGGTCAGCGCGATTGGCAGCATTGCCAATGCATCTGAGGATGCCTTCCGGCCGTACTTTGACAAGACCATGCAGAGCTTGGGCCGTTACATCTCCATCAAGGACTCTGAGGATCAGCTCGAGGTTCGCAGCATGGTTATCGACTCGCTCGGTAAGATCGCCAATGCTGTCGGCCCGGAGACCTTCCAGCAGTATGTGCAGCCCTTGATGCAGGCAAGCGAAGAGGGTCTTCATCTCGACCACCAGCGACTCAAGGAGACCAGCTACATTCTGTGGAGCACTCTCGCCAAGGTCTACGAGGAGAACTTCGAGACCTTCCTTCCTGGCGTCGTCAAGGCCCTGTTCGCTTGTCTCGAGCAAGAGGAGGCTGACACTGATCTTGGTGCTGAGGCTTCCGAGCTTGTTGGTCAGGAGGTTACCATCGCCGGAAAGAAGATCAAGGTCGCCGGCGCTAATGGTGTCAGCGAAGACGCTGAGGAGCAAGAGATTATGGAGGCCCTGATGAACGCTGAAGATGATGACGACGACTGGGATGATCTTGGAGCCGTCACCGCTGTTGCGATGGAGAAGGAAATTGCTATCGAGGTCATGGGTGACGTTCTGACCCACACCAAGGGCAAGTTTCTCCCCTATATGCAGAAGACTATTGAGACTGCGATTCCTCTGCTCGACCACTCTTTCGAGGGTGTGCGAAAGAGTGCTGTCAGTACTTTGTGGCGTGCCTACGCCTGCCTGTGGGGACTGGCCGAGGATAACGGCATGGAGAAGTGGCAGCCAGGCCTCCCGCTCAAGCTCAAGCCGACTGCTGACCTTGAGAAGCTGGGCGATCTTGTCATCCGCGGCACGCTCGCTCTGTGGGAGGAGGAAGTCGATCGGTAAGTCGACCATTTTTCTTCTTGTTTGTGTTCTTGTTTCCGTGATGAAGATCTACTATCCCAGCTCACTCAGATGCTACGGCAAGTGCTGTGAAAACGTAGAGGCTGTTTCTGATTCAAACATATTTGTTATCGATGTTTTGGCAATGCTTGTTGCACGAACGTTGGCTGACTTGATATACCAGGGCCACTGTCACTGAGGTCAACCGTAACATTGCCGCCACGCTCAAGCTGTGCGGTCCGGCTGTCCTTGCTCCTGGACCAAGCTCTCCTGGCTCGACGCCTTTGGAGCAGATCACTGCTCTTCTCCTTCTCACCTTGAACCGTCAACACCCGTGCCAGAAGGACGAGGATGAACTCGACGAGCCCATCGAGGACGAAGAGACCGCGGAATATGACTGGCTCGTCATCGAGACCGCCCTCGAGGTCCTCGCCGGCATCGCCACCGCCCTTGGCGAGCAATTCGGTGAGTTGTGGAAGATCTTCGAGACTCCGATCCTTAAATTCTGTGCCTCGCAAGAGCGCTTCGAGCGTTCGGCTGCGGTTGGCACCATGGCCGACTGCATCGAATCCATGGGTGCCGCCTGCACTGCCTACACGCCGAAGATGATGCGCAATCTGCTCAAGCGTCTGAGCGATGAGGACCCGGAGACCAAGAGCAATGCTGCTTTCGGTATGGGTCTTCTGTGCTTGCACAGCACTGATGCCAACGAGATTTTGGGCAACTACGAGACCATCCTCGGCAAGCTCGAGCCGCTGCTCTCGGCTTCGCCATCCAGCGGTGACGACAAGGAGGCGCAAGCCCGTCTCCTCGACAACGCAGCTGGCTGCGTATCTCGCATGATCAAGAAGGCCCCGCAGAATGTTCCTTTGGACGTGGTCTTGCCACGCTTGGTGGAGCTGTTGCCCCTCAAGGAGGACTTCCGCGAAAACGAGCCCGTCTTCGACATGATTGTCACTCTCTACCAGGCCGAGAACCCGGTCATTCAGGGACTGACCGGCAACCTCATGCCTGTGTTTGAGAAGGTCCTCGGCCCGCCGGAAGACCAGCTCAGCGATGCCTCGAAGGCTAAGGTCACTGAGCTTGTGCAGTACATCCGCAGCAAGCAGGGTTAAACTCAATCGTACGGCATTCGTACGTCCTTGCCGCGTCCAACATGCGGCAGGGTATGATGGGAAAATTGGGTGGTCAGGATCTTATTTGTTGATGAGCGATGATGATGATGATGGGTGGGTGCATATAGGTTGGAAGGATGGACATGATACCAGGCTCGAGATTGCACGAGCCAATGAAGTAGAAAGACGGCAAAGACTGCTGCTAAAATTCGAATGATTTTGACGATTATTCAACTGCACTTTTCTGATGTGATTTATGTTATTTCTGAGCATCTAGCATGTCAGGACGCGATATCTCAATGGTGCTGTCATCGTAAGGGGCATTCCATCACCCCGCGAATTTACTGGAAATGCCAAGCCATCCGTCAAAGGGACCCTTGGACTTTTGATTGACGATCTCGAATTACGACCCAACCGTTGGCTGCTGGTCAGGCAGCAATCACCTTCCGCTCAGCAGGCAACCCTCGACATTGACCCGAACAACACCAGGTCAACTACTGCTCCATCCTTGAATCATCACCGCTCCGCCTCGCAAGGACGACCCACGCCCGCCATGTCTCGCCAAAGCGCCAGCAGCGCGGAGCAGAACCGCGCGACGCTGAAGCAACTGGTGAAGCTGGAGTCGAACAAGAGCTGTGGCGACTGCAAGCGCAACAAGCACCCGCGGTGGGCGAGCTGGAACATCGGCGTGTTCATCTGCATCCGCTGCTCGGGCATCCACCGCGGCATGGGCACGCACATCTCGCGCGTTAAGTCCGTCGACCTCGACACGTGGACGGACGAGCAGACGGCGAGCATGCTGCGCTGGGGCAACGCGCGCGTCAACAAGTACTGGGAGGCCAAGCTCGCCGAGGGCCACGTGCCCAACGAGGCCAAGATCGAGAACTTCATCCGCACCAAGTACGATAGCAAGCGCTGGGTCATGGACGGCCCGATGCCGGACCCGGCCACACTCGGCGCGGAGGACGACGACGTGCCGCTGAACGTCGTGCAGGAGAATCTCAAGGCGAAGGCAGGTGGGGCCGGACACGCGCGGAATGGCAGTGCCACGGTCGTGGGAGGGGTCGCACCGCCTCCCCGGGCGCCCGTCGCCGCTCGGCCGCAGCAGCCTGTCATTGATCTGTTTGGAGATGAGCAGCCGGCACGGCCAAGCACAACCGAGCCCTCATCAGCTCGGCCAAGAGTGGCCGCGCCGACCGCTGCTCCTCCGAAGCAGACCCGTCCGAACGAAGGTCTCCTCGGCCTGGACTTCTTCGGAGCCCCACAGTCCGCAGCCCCTGCCCGGGCAGCCAGCGCAAGCCCGAGCGTGTCCGGTGCGCCGGGTCGGACAGATCTCAAGCAATCAATTCTATCCCTGTACGCATCGAAGCCGGCTGCGCCCGCTCAACCCGCTGCCAATGCCTTTGGCGGTATGCAGTCCCCTCCCTTGGCGTCTCCTGGTGCGTCATCGAGTTCGGCACTGGGAGGATTGGGCGATGCTTTCGGCTCGCTATCCTTCTCATCGCCAACCCAGCAGCAACCGAAGGCGGCACCGTTCTCCAACTTCACAGCTCCGACCGGCGCGGCGAAGCCAACTTCCTCGTTAAGCGGAGGCAGCTTCTTCGACGCGAAGCCAGCAGTGCCGCCGAAGGCTAGCTCGCCCCCCAGCTTCGATGCGGACTTTGGTGACTTCTCGTCTGCCGCATCGCCGGCTCCGGCTCCATTTACCGCCAGCAAGCCCGCTCCCACGACTTCATCAATGGGTGACCTCTTCGACCTCTCGGCCCCGGCGCCGCCGCCGAAGCCTTCCCCTGCTCCGGCAGCAGCGACTCCAAGCTACAATACAAGCGCCTTCAACCTCTCCCAGCCTACACCTGCGCCGCCGAAGCCCGCAGCACCAGTTCAGACCTCTACCATTGCGCAGTCCGGCGGCTTCAACAACATGGACGCTTGGGGCAGCAGTGATGCCTGGGCGACTCCCGACCCGCCGGCAGCGGCACCTGCTGCTGCTCCGAAGCCGACACCGACCACCTTCGCGGCCTCGACCCCCAAGCCAGTCGCTGCGACTTCGGGCATGTTCGACTCGGGCTGGGGCAGCGAGCCTGCGCCGAAGCCGGTGCCGACAACGTCGAGCTCGACTACCGGAGGAGGTTTCTCTGTGCAGCAGGATGACGACTTCGGTGGCTGGAGCCATGCCAGTCCCGTTGCGACGCCCAGTGCTGGTGCGAAGTCGAACGTTGGTAGCAATACGGGCGGTGGAAACTCGGATGATCTGTTTGGGAATGTTTGGGGCTAGGGCTGAGGCAGATAACGAGTGATGAAGGCTGTGAGGGTGCAAATGACGAGTAGTGAAGGTTCTACGGGAGCGGAAATTATTTGGCCGAGTTTGGATTGAGTGGACGTAATGCAGGGATGACTGGATTTGGTCATAAACATGTTGTGGAGCGAGCATACGGATTGCACAAGGGGGCGGAGGATCGGTTGTTAGCATTTTCTTGCGATAGAAGTTTGAGATGCGCCAATGGCATACATTATCAGCTCTGACCGCCACTTCAGTGGTTCCGATCGACGCATGGACACGGCACGTCAGGCACGTCAGGCAAGCATGCAGGTACCCGGATGCAATGCAGCCAGCTGCCTCTCAATCGATGACTTGCGAGGCTGTGCAATGCGGGTGGGGGCGAAGAATACATTTAAGATTTCACGCGCCCACCTTTCGTCAGGCTGCGGTTCGAAATGCCAACTTCCCGCAAGGCGTCCGGCTCCAGACTCTAGCGAAAGATGGCAGAAGCTGCAGGACTCGCGATCGGAGTGCTCGGTCTTGTCGGCCTCTTTGATGCTTGCATCACCGCGTTCGATCTTGTTCAAGTTGCGCGCACGCAGGATCGATCATTTGAGGTGCTCTGCGCATGTCTTGACTTAGCCAAGGCTCGTTTCTCGATTTGGGGTCAAGCCCTGGGACTCGACGATCCGACAAGTCACGATCCACGACTGGATGATCCTGCATTACGGGAAACGATCGCCCGCACTTGCCGCCTGATCGTCGAATTGTTTGACGACTGCAAGAAGTATGAAGGTCGATACGGACTTAAGCGGTGGTTTAAACAGCTCCGAGATGATAGTGGCACCGTAGGGAAGGAATATCACAGTCCGTTTCGGGCCACCTTCGCCCGCATGAGACGATTGGCACGACGGAGTGATGCGCGTTCAGATGGGACCGCTATCAAACAACGGAGGCATGTCGTCCGCTGGGTTATAGTGGACAAGAATGCATTCGCAGAATTGGTTGACCAACTCCAAAAATTGATCGAAGGACTGGAAGCTGTATCCCGGGATAGTGTCCCCAATTTCACACAGCGACGAGCGACAATCGCAAGGCTAGAAGTTGAAAGCATTCCAGATGAGGACAGTCTACAATTGTTGCAGGAAGCGAGCATCAATGGAGATGACGACGCGATCTCCGACGCTATCAGCTCGCGAGTTCTCTCTGAAAGTCTCCGAACCGGCGATGATAGTCATCTACCGACCACCCTGGCTGTCACTTCTGCATCAGGCTCTTTCTTTACGGCATCAGAAGGATCCAAGCACAAGCGAGACTTCACAGCACTTCACTCAGCGGATAGAGCTTCTACGGAGTGGGGTCAAAACCGAAGCAACTTCCTTTGTCACATGGGATCAGGCTTTGCGTCTACGGCTGAAGAACACCTAGCCAATATCCACGAGCAGAATGTTCGGGACATTCGACACATGCTTTCAACTTACACAGATACTGATGTGATGGCAGACATGCTACCAGAAACAATCGAAGCTGCCGTGGTCTCTCCGCTGGAACAAAACCCTGATTCCACGTGCGTAACGTGGAATATAATCCCACATCGACAACGGACCCTGAGAGGTTATTTGCCAATCAAGTGTAGTATCGCCGGCCCTCCAGGATCGCCCTATGAAGATGACATCTTCCAGCTGATCATATTTTTGCACGCTGACGGATCTGTTAAGACTCTGACTTTCATGACGCACATCCTGCATCCTCGCGACGGAAGGGTATATGAAGACTACGCATGGTTATCTTATTTGAATAAACCTGGCCCTCATGGACATTTGAACCGTGTCCTACGCAACGTAAGATTGAGTCTGATTCGCCTCGAAGACTCGGCCCATTGCAGATGGACGCAAATAATGTTCACTTGCTCCTGCTATTCAATGTTCACTTGCTCCTGCTATTCACGGGCGCGGCAAATCACCTCAATCCAGCCAACCACGGCCCATTACTTAAGGGAGGTAGAAGAGCATTACATTGCGCGGCTCTGGTCATTCCTGTCAGACTTGGAGGAAGCAAAATTGGAGAAGGAGGGATATGACAATATGATGGACGGTATGGATACATCCATTACCATCTTTGGGCAGATTTAGAACTTCGTGGACGCTGCAATCATTGAAGATAACCAAGCAAACGGGGCATCTGATACGTACTGAGAATGTCCCCAATGTAGTGAGGACATTCGAGATGTTGTTCATGAGGGTTTGCTACAGCAGGAGAGCAAAAGCATGCGCGGTGTGGCATAAGTTCACTCGTGAACACGAAAGACATGAACGATGTATTGGAACAGATCGATATACTTTAGCATAGGTCAACAAAAAGCTTTGACATCACGAAAAGTGCCGTTGGTGAGCATTTCTCGCATACGCGAAACTGCTGACGATTGCGCACACTTTTGAAGCTATATATCATTGCAACCCAAATTTGCTTCCGACCAGCTTGCAGTGTCCGATGAACGATCGACGGCCAGAGAATTAGTTTCCAGTGGTGTATTGGGGACACTTCACAGATAGATCGTTGTTTCAACCAACGCCGGCACTTCTTTGCACTCACCCTGCATGCCTGCTATTCGGCGGGGTTCCTGGGGCTTGAGGCTGTGCAATGGCGTCCAATGATGTCGAGCGACGGACGATGCACCGTTCAAGATATCATGCCACCCCAACACTGACGATGTCGCCCTTCGTGATCACTGAAGAATCCCCATTCTCGCCCAGGCGACTTGTGCAGCCGCACCATGGCCGAGATTGCGGGTCTTGTCCTCGGTGGACTAGGCATCGTCGGCGTCTTCAGCGTCTGCGTTCAGGGCTTTGATATGGTCCAGACGGCCCGCACGCAGGACCGCACACTGACAATTCTCGGCACACAACTCGATAATCAGAAGGCGCGCTTCATCATCTGGGGCCAAGCGCTGGGGCTGACGGACGAGGCGACCTGTGAGCCGCTGCTGCAGAATCCGCTGCTCAAACAACGAATCAATCAGACGTGCCAGCTGATCTACCTGCTTTTCAGCGAGAGTAATAATTTGCAGCAGCGATACGGCTTGAGAGGTCAGCAGCGGCCATCGAGTCGTGGTAATGGCAGCTCCTCGTCATCCGACGAAAGTGATGGAAGTCCGTGGCGCGTTACCTTCAAGCGGATGCGGCAGCGTCTGCGTCCGAATGGCGCCTTGCAAGTATATTCAAGGGAGAGCTCGATATCCGAGGATCGTCACACTACACGCTGGGTCATTGTCGATCGAAAGACTTCTCACAGCTCGTGCAAGATCTCCGCAATCTGATCGATGACCTCGAGTCTTTGACAAAGAACTTGATACCCAATGTGGAAGAGCGAAGACGATTGATCACGACTTTCGAGGTCGAGAGCGTCCCTGACGGCGAAAGTGTTCATCTCCTCCAAGAAGCAACTGCCGATGAACAGAGTCTCATCTCGGATGCTGCGAGCGTGCGTCTTCTAGCTTTGGACGGGGAAACTGCAAGTAGTCGTCAATGGAGAACAAGACCGGACGACCATTCATCTGTACAGGACTCGTTTCACACCGCGCCCGAGTCTCGCCCGATCTGGTCGAGGTTACAGAGAATCCCCGAAAGAACTGAGAGTGAGCATTTTACACCTGAGTCAGATGTGCCACAGAACCAACGAACCGTTCTCGCATTACCACGCGCTGAGGCCATGCCGTCGCCATCTCACCAGACACAGCAGGCTGCGCTGAGGGAGAAATACAATGCCATCCATCAACTCAATCTAGCAAGCATTCAGGACTCATACGAAACTTATGCCTCAGATCCAGTCGCTTGTCAGAATATCGGGTCTACTAGGTCTTTCACAATGCGGATCATCCGGCGTCTACACGGGATTTCTGCGGTGGACTGGGTGACGTGGTCGATAGTCCCATATACCCCACGGCCACTACGGGGCTACGTCCCCGTCGTCGCTACGATCATGGGTCCAAACCCGTCGCCATACGAGGAGGGCATCTTCCATCTCATAGTGCTCGTGGCGAAGGACCATCCCTTTACGGTCCCACGCGCTCGCTTCTGGACGAAGGTGTATCATCCGAATGTGGATCCTAGCGGTAATATCTGCATAGATACACTCGGAATAAACTGGTCGCCGGCTACCTGCGTCGTAAACCTTTTGGTCAGTTTCACCTCGCTCTTGGGAAGCCCGAATGTGGACGATCCGCTTGTGCCGGAGATCGCAGCGACATTGATTCGAGATCCCGCACGGTACGAGGCGGATGCACGGCTGTATACTCGCCGGTATGCAACGGGCTCGTTGCCGACATCGGCAGAGATCGAGGCGGCCATCGATGCGCTCTACCATTCACCCGAACAAGACTAGGTGCCCGGAAAACATAGATGATGAAATGGGGTGCAGGACCGTATTTTGTCTTTGAATTTGTGTGGAAGTTGGTTGATAAGGTCGTGACTTGAATTTCCGCATCGCATTATCTTCGATGGCTGACCATGGTAGAAACACCGCATTGGTTGACCCATTTCTTAGCATTAAGATGTCGACATTCTTCGTTATAGCCAGGCAGAAACGCCATAAGCATCCCCTCAACCCGAAGTCCTGATTCATGAGACGTTCCAGGTTGCGTTGTTGCAACCTGTTGTTTCGGAAACACTCGCCGAGAATGAATGTAGACTTTTCCAAAGTTGGCAGGAACGACTTCCGTCCATGCTAATCTTCGACATATTCTGGAATGGCATATCTGCTTTGTCCGTCTCGAAGTCCGTAGAGCTGGGTTGTTCTGTTCGCATGACTGCGTGTGCACCACTCGCTTCAACTATGCTCTCGGTCTTAGATGTATAGACGATCGTCATTCGTTCCAAATGTCCCGCGGCATGACTTTTGGGTGTTATTTCAGCGGACTGCTGGAATCCACGCTGCGTTATGAAGATCCTCTTCTTGTGACAAAGCCTTTGAAATCGTCTTGGGTTGCGAGATAACAGGGTTCCAAGCCAGCCAGCCGTAGACGCCTAGTATCTGATAACTCGAGATCTCCAATCGTCATCGCAAAGATACTCGAAGTGCGATTTTAGTCCGCTAGAGTAGAGGAACGAGAAACCCAGGTATGCAGAGACGAACATTAAAAAGCAATGCGTAACATCAGAGTCCTGGTTGGTGATTAAGCTTTCTGGTCATTCCCATGTGGGCTAAAAATACAGTTATGTGCCGCTCCGCTATCAATATCCTACCATGCGCCATTCCCTGCCATGCAACCGTATCAAGAAATGGAGAGGAAATTTACAATGAACTACACACTCGTCTATTGACCGAGCGTCTGTCGAAGCAGAGTAGAGAATTTACACCAAACACACGATCATTCCTTCGGCGCTGGCGGCAACGGTGGTGATGGTGGTGGCGCCGACGCGGACGGCTTCCCCTGTGACGCGCCCGAGAACTTCGCCATGATGCTCGCCTCGCGCTCGATGGCCTGCTGGCGATCCTTCTGGACCGTCTTCCACAGGCGCAGGTTCTCCGCGCGGACATCTCCACGCTTGACGCCCGTGATGGTCTCGGCGAAGAGCTTGTCGCCGACCTCGGCGGCTTCAGAGGACGCGTCGAAGTCTTGCCAGGGGCGGTTCTGCGTCGCACGCTGGGCGGGTGAAGGGGATGAAGAGGAGGGGGAGGAGCGGTCTTTGACCCGCTTCAGGCCGCCCTCGCCCCACATGGAGAGGCGTTGGACAGCGCGCAGTTTGCGGAAGCCGTAGGCGCAGGCGGCGACAGAGAGCACGGTGCAGGCGCCGGATACACCGAAGAAACCCCAGTTGGTCTCTTCGATGAAGTTCTCCAGGTTCATACCGTACAGAGCGGCGATGAACATGCCGGCGCTGATTCCGAGCGTACCGATGCTGAATTTGAGGTCCAGCAACATCAGGCTGTTGCGGTTGGCGTCGAGGATCGCACGTACAATTTCTTCCGTGTTCCGAATGGCCGAGACCAAATTTGACGAGATCTGGACGATTTCATCGGCAACTTTGTGGTAAGATTCCAGCAAAAGCTCGATTTCCTCGTGGTTGTCGTCCTCGCGTTGTTTTCCCTCCGCCTTCTCTGTCAGGTACATAGCCGCGAGGTCATCGTCAGCCTCGAGCAGGTCCTCGATCGCGTCCCGCACGAGTCGGACCTTCTGCTCAAAGGTACCCAGCTTCTTGGAGTAAATGAGCAGGTAGCGGAGCTTATCCCGGTCGATATCCTCCTCCAACTCTCGCAATACCCGCATGATCGGGTCGCGCACGCCCTCGAATTCGCTCTCGAGGCCGCTCGTGACACTGATGAGCACGGCTTCCAGCGCGCGAAACTCATATGCCAGGTTACCCACCGCCACCGAGCTTTGCTTCTGCCGTAGCTTCCCTTCCAGATCGTACATGAACAGGCTCTGCGAGTATGAGTTCGTGGAGCCGTAGACGTCGAAGACCAGGACACGGTTGTGCTTGATCAGGCATCGCAGGTGTAGCAAATTGATCAAGATGGCCGACGGTCGGATCAGGATGTGCGGGAGCACGCTGCTGTCGATCTTCCGCAGATCGCGCGGCAGCAGGGAGTATTTGGCGATGAGCTCGCTCTTGCGGAACTCGCCATTGACGAGCGTGACATTTCCGTTTTCATCGAACTCCGTGCAGCGCAGCTTTAGCTCGTTGCTCGGCTTGATGATCCTTCCACCGAGCCCGCTGTCGTCGAGGAAGCCGTGCAGCGGCGGGAGTTCATCGTATCGAAGCTTGGTCTTCGCAGGCCGTAGTCGACGCCAGAAATTCTCGCGGGAGGTTGTGGAAGTGCCGATGGTGCGTTGGCGTATTCTGTCGTGATTCGTGCATGTGAGGGATGTGGTGGATGGCGACGGCCGGGTCAAGGTCGACGCCGCGCGACATTGTGATCGAAAGGCGGTTGATGGCTTCGGAGCCGTCGCGAAGGTCACCGCTCGATGGTGTGGTCCATTGATCTCCAGCTGGGACCGCAGGAAGCGCAGCAGAGCTGTTGAAGGTGCGCGACAGCCATGCGATGCAGGCATTTCTCGGGTGCTGCTTCGTATGCTGCCTGCATTCCGCATCGATAAATTTCCCAGGATGGGAGTTGACGTCTTCGAATGTACCCTAGCGTGAGCAGCCAGGGTGAGCGAAAACACGTGATGGACACTTCCGATGCGGGATTTTGGATCGACTGCACTTCATCATTTCACCCTGAGGATATATCCCGCACCTGATGATGTCAAATTACTATGTCTTTCAGAATACATTGGTTCCATCCGTCTCTCCAAGTTGCTCACGCCTCCGTAAAATCCTCGTATTGTGGACACAGATCCACCCTGAGCCCTATTCTTGATCTTCCGCTCAATCAAACATCTTGTCCATCGAGCCCGATCCCTCCATCCCAATGAACAGGCCCTGGAAGTCGACCGAGAGTGTCTCGAAACGCCGAAAGCTAACATACTCGCTGTTCGACATACTCATCGCGAGTTCCTCCAACGCTTTCTTCCTCCTGGCCGCAGACATGGGTTCTTTCTATGGAGAAAACATAAGTCAGCGCGGTTGATTCTCAAGCAACCTCCCAAGTTTACACGTCAAGCTCGTAGAATGCTTTCAGCTCATGCTTACCTTTCGTTTGCCTTGCACTTCCGGTAGACTCTTTGCGATGCGGCTGGGTCTGCGGCAGGGAAAAGCGGCCCTCATCCTGGCAGCGGTCGTCGTAGTGGTCTTCAGTGTTCGCTTGCTTCTGGCGAACACGCTCTGTTCCTCCCTTGCCCAGAGACGCGCACACGATGTCGTTGTGGCTTCCACGCAGGAAATCTTTTCCCGTACCTCTTGAGCCTCGCCTTGCTTCGCTCCCCCATCTTCCACAGACGTGATGACCTGTTGCAGCAATGAACGATACCCGCCAGGCCCCGATGTGCCCTCCTCTGACACTCTCTCGTCCTCGTGCTCGACCTCTTCGGTCCTCCTCATCATGTCTTCGATCTGAATCATCAGCTCGCTTGTGTCGTATGACTTAGCCTCATCATCGAACCCGAGGTCGGCGAAGCGGACACGCTTATTGGCGCGATTGAAACTTCGATGGGGTGCCATGGTACTCGATTGGCGGACGAGCTTGCGAGACGTTGGCCGTGAGAGTTGTTATAAGAAGAAGGAGATATAGTTATTCGAGAGGTAAACGATGCTTGAACGTGATCGTGACAGTAAACCTGTGAAACTTCACGTGGCACAAGCATCACCATCGCCAGGCACATGTCAGCCACATGTTGAAACCGGTGAAGCCAGCGAGCCTGAAACACATGCAAAGGATGGAGGAGCGGGAAAGACTAGCAAACGTAGAAACACAACTCCTCATACCATTCGACATTGACAGCGACATAAAAGCAAATCTAAACGCACCAAATCCAACAATGACGCCAATGGCTCCGATGTATAGAGACACATGAAAGCACATCAAAGTCGTCGAGACAAGGCGCAACGCAACGCTTTTGTCTAGTAGTAAAGGAAAGCAAAGCAAAGCAAAAAGCAGACCTGACATATGACGTGCTACACCTGTTTTGGAACACAAGGTACACGCCCTCCTAACTCTCGTCCTCTCCTCCATCTTTACAACAGACACACCAGCTTGCGCGCTTCCTCGCTTCCTCGCTCCGATCTGCCCTCTAGATAATAGTAGCCGGGATCAAGCCCGTGAGAAAACGACAGGCACCACCTCATCGGACCACTCACTCCAACGGAATCCCCTCATACTCCGCGTACCCCAGCGCGAGGTTCATATTCTGGAGACACTGGGTCGCGGCGCCCTTGAGCAGATTATCGATCGTGACATTGATGACCGCGCGCTTGCCGCTCGAGTGGATCGCGAAGCCGCCGATCTCGACGCCGTGCTTGCCCGCGATGTTCTTCACCAGCGGGCTCTCGCCCGAGACCTTGACGAGCTTCTCCTTGTCGTAGCGGTCCTGGTACAGCTGGCGGACGTCGCGGCTCGCCATCTCCTTGGCCAGCGGCAGCGAGATCGTGTGGTGGATGCCGGCGAACCAGACGGCGACGTGCGGGATGAAGGCCACGGGCGTGCCGAGCTGGGTCGAGATCTCGCGCTCGTGGATGTGGTCGGTGAGGGAGTAGGGAATGAGGTTGTTCGTGAGGTTCTCAACATCGTTCTTGGGCGACGGCTTGGTGCCGGCACCGGAGTAACCCGACACACCAAAGACAGTGGGGTGCGCGGGCGCCGGGGCGAGGTAGTCGACGAGGGGTGCGATGCCGAGCTGCGCGGCGGTGGCGTAGCAGCCCGGGTTGCTGATGCGCGTGGCGCCGGCGATCTTGTGGCGCTGGACAAGCTCCGGCAGGCCGTAGACCCAGTTGGAGTCGAAGCGGTAGTCGGCGGACAGGTCCACGATGACGGCCTCCTTGTGGCCCGACTCGTCGACAGCTTCGACAAAGGGCTTGCAGACGCCGTTGGGCAGCGCCATAACCCAGCAGTCGATCTCCTTGCGCTCGGCCATCTTGCGGACATCGTCGGGGGACAGGTTCTCGTAGATAATCTCCTTCTTGTCGTAGCCCTTGAGCTTCTGACCGGCAAGCTCTCGCGAGGAAACATGGCAGAGGTCCATGTTGGGGTGTCGGTTGAGGAGGTCGATCAGCGCTTGGCCAGTGTAACCACGGGCACCGATGAGGGCGACCTTAGCCGGGTAGTCCTTCTCGCTGTTCTTGATGCCAAGAGGCGGGTTCGGGTTCGTCGTGGCGTAAGTTCGGACTTGCTGGAGGGTGCTGAAAGGCGATCGTGCCGCTGGGCGGGCGCTGGTGCTGAAAGCGCGCGCTTGTTGTTGCTGCGGTCGTCGGCTGGCCAGGTCGGCAGCGCGGGCCCGGATGCGCTCAGCAGCGGCGGCCGCGCGGTGCAGCTGGGACTCCAGGTTGATGTCGCCAAACATCTGGCGACCGTGCTGGACGAACTCGGACATGAGCTCGCGCACCTCCTCCGGGCTCTCGATGCCGTACCAGAAGAGCACCTCACCCTTGCGGGCGATGGAGCCGTCGGCCTGCTCGCTGAACCAGGTCAGGTTCTCATCGTCCTGCTTGACGGTCCAGGCGAGCTTGGGGAAGTCGCGCTTGAGCGTTTGGAAGACATTGTCAGCGATGTTGGAGAGCCATGCAGATCGGGTCATGGTCAGGGTAGCGAGGTGGCCCAGCGCGTTCGCGCCACCCTCAGGCGGGAAAACGATCGCGAGCGCCTCCATGTTCTCATCGTAGACAGCCTTGAACGGCTTGGACTCGAGGATCTCGAGGTAGCGGTCGACAACGTTCGCCGCATCCAGACCATCGCGATCACGGACGAGGGTCTGCTTAAGCTTCGTCAGATCGTCGAATTCGGCGAGAGTGGAAGCCTGTTGGAGCTTGGTTCCGCGACGAATCAAGGTACCCGCGCCAGAGTGGGTGAAGAGCTCACGCTCCAGGCTCTCGGGGTGGATGATGGCAACGCTGGAGCTGCGAGGCAGGTCATCAAGAAGAGTCTTGATATCCCGAATCTTGCTGCGCGTGCCGTGAATGACCCACGGCTTCTTCATGTACTCATCGTATTCCTCGTCAAGGTTGATAGCCTCAATGAGCTTGTTGGTCTCCTTGTCGTAGAGACCGCCCTTCTCGGAAAGGTAGACAATCTTCAGCGGCACGAGAGCCTTGGCGAGCTCAGCGGCAGCCTTATCGGCGTTGACGTTCAAGACTTGGCCATCCTCGCTCTCGGCCATGCAGGTGAGGACCGGGATGTAGCCGTCCGCAATGGCGGCCTTGATGCTCTGAGCATTGACCTGGTTGACCTCACCAACAAACTCGTACGTCTCCCGGTCCTTGTAGTCGGCCATGAGCACACCCGAAGTGATCGGGCGGGCTCGAACACCCCAGGATTCCAATGCCTCCACGAGCTTGAGGTTCTCCTGGAGGAACAGCTTCCGTGCCACACCCAGCGTCTTGCCATCCGTGATACGGATGCCCTCGTTGTATCTCGGCTCAATACCCGCCTCCTCGAGCAGCTTGTTCAGCTGCGGGCCAGCTCCGTGAATAATGACCGGGTAGAGGCCCATCTGGTTGAGGTTGCGCAGCGAGGCGCAGAGCACATCGATGTAGTCGGTGAGGATTGCTCCGCCGACCTTGATCACGGCGAACTGTTGGGACGAGACGGAGGTGAACTGGGCCAGGTACTGCTGGACCTCACGCTTGGAGCCGATGTTGTTCAGCACATTGATCACGGCCGACCGGGCGGTGATGTCGTTGGCCCGCGAGGTGGCATACTGCCGCCGCCGCACGCAGACTGCCGAAGAGGTGGCCGGAGTGGCAGTGGTCGCTGCCGTCGCCGCACGCAGCGCATCCTTGGCTGTGAGGCGCCGCTGGCGAGCGACCTGCCGCAGCAGCGGGCGAGCAAGCGATTGCATTGTGAGTGGAGATTAGGAGGATATCATGCGAAAAGAGAAAGGGTGCGACGAAGGCAGGACTCAGAAACTCTGAAGTGACGCCAGACGACCGATTTCCCGCGATTGACCAAGAAAATTGCGGTATTTTTGTTGTCGGACGAGGGATTTTAAAAGAACTTCGTCAATGGGTCCGGATTGGAGTGACATAGACAGCAGCTTCTCTGACCGATCGGCAGTAGCAGCACCAGCTGGCTCGCCCTCCGCTATCGCCCACCCCACACTTTTCTTCCCAATGACCTGGCCACCACGCTGGGCCTGCGCAGGCGGTCGGCCAGAAGCCCCGGCTCGCCCAGTCACACCCATCAACCTGCAGCAGAATTTTTCTTCCCTATCATGACAATCGAAAATTCTCTTTTTCCTATCATGTGCTGCCCAGAGTGGCCGATAAGGCCATGACGAAACTCATTTCGATTCTAAAGATCGAACTTTTCTTTCACACGCATCGCAAGGCTTCTATTTTTCATGCGGCCGGCTGCCTGGAGTCGATCAAATTCAGCTTCTTGGCTTGAGTGGATTCTCGCGAATGTGACCCATTCCCACAGCTTGGCGGTCAAGACGATGGTGCGACAAAACTTGTCCCACCGCACTTGCCGATAGAATCGATGACAAGCATACAATATAATTACTACTCAAGACCACTTTCAATGATGAAGTGTTATTTGCCTCCATTGCTGATTGAATGGCTTGTGGTGAGAGGAAACGCCTGGCCGTGAGCGTATCCATCGACATCGACACGACATGTGAATATTGAAGGCGCCATTCACCATGAGTGAAATGATATCACATGGCAACATTGTAGACCCAGCAATATCTCCAGCCTGCCATCATGAACAGGTTAAAGACCAGAGTTCCTCTCCTTCTGTTCCAACGCCGTGAATACTCCATTAGTCGTTCTCTTTGATCCCCCGCCTTGGTCCGCTACCATTAAATGATCATGAGGTATCTTTTCAGAACATATAGCAAGCATTCAAATGGCACCAATTCGCCGTCCATCTTCGCACCAGCTGCCGCATCGAAGGATCATGGTGACTTCCGCCTATACCAACCACCTCACCTCTCGCAAGCACTAGGCCCACAACTCAAAGCAGCACTGAAGGGAGACAAGACCCTCACCAGCTGCCCCTTCGTCTTCTGGACCCCCTCTCTCCTCTTCGCACTGCAATGGGCGATATTCAAGATCCACCACCATGAAGAAGACATCCGCATCTGCTGTCTCGACACGCAGAAAGCAAGAACCGCCACTGGTCAGCCCGTTTCGTTCATCCTAGCATCCACACTGATGACCCAGCTAGGCATCGAGATATCGAACAGCACGGGCGAGCCGCGCGAGTATGCCGGCGAATCTCTCTCACTCGACTGCATCGTGCCCGGTTCCGGCACCCGGATCGCTGCGCTCGCTGACCTGATCCAGCAAGGTCTCTACCAGCTATGTCCGGTCCTGGCAGAAGCAAATCGCCGACACCAGCACGGCCCGAAAATGTACCGCGTGCTGGCAGACATGCGAGCATACTTTCCGAAGCATACCGCGCGGTTGAGCAAGGCCGCGATCTGTACCGCTGCACGACTGGCGCTTACCTTTGATCCGGTGCAGGACTGCGAGCGCGCGACATTGCCGACGTTCCTTCTCGCCGGGGTTCTTGCTCTGTGCCACCGGAATGCCCAGGATCGGACTCTGACTGATTGGCTAGCGGCATTTCCCGCGGCCGTCGAGCCCGCCGACACCCTGCAATCCGCCGCGGTGGAGCCGCAGAAATTCAGCATACTACCAGAAGTCAGCGAGCATTTGAAGCTCTTCAGAGTGTGTGGCGAAAGGGCAATCGACAACATTTGTCCTTCAGCCTTATCAACACAACCAATAAACCAAGCAACCATCACCAGACAAAAGCATGATTGGCAGATTTGGAAGAAGCAAGAATTGAATCGATGGCGAGCGCTCAAAGCGAAAGAGGGAAAGCGTTCGGAAAAGGAGAGATCGCCGAAGAGAAAGAGAAAACAGATGTTAGTTAGTGATGGTCGTCGAGTGCACGCAGGATCGAGGCGTCGGAGCAATCGCAAGAACTAGCTGAATGGAATCAACCGAGCTTTATGTGGAGAGATCTTGCGCATAAGGTTGCATTCCTTTCATTTTTGGAACCTCTGGGTCGATGACACGGGCGATCTCTGTCCGTTGCAAGTTTGTCGCTAGCTCCGAAGCTGGGCAACTGGAGTTCCCCTTCCAATTCTAGTAGTACATGCGCCTTTCAGCAGCTCTCTCCCATGTTCTTACTTTGAGCATATTCACTTTCCTTCTCATAGGACCGTTCGTCATATTGTTCACAGCTTACAACTTCTGCGGACCATCGGCAATCACTGCATCGACGCACAAGTCAGTCAACACCCTTCCGTCCTCGCAACACCACACTGTTCAAGGAGGAGACCACTTACAGCTCAAATAAATTCCCCAGAACAAGTTCGCGACCTGGCTGACGAGCATGCGGTGCTGCAGCGGCACAATCGTAAAGTTGATCAAGTTCACGACCGGCCAGACCTTGGAGGTCGCGACGAACATGGGCCAGAACTGCTCCGCGACGTCGGCCTGGATGTATTCCTGTTCGGAGCCCTTGATGAGGGCGAAGCCGACGATGAACATGACGGTCTGCGATCATCATAGCGTTAGCTCGCACGTAGCTTGAGGGGGTCTCGTTCTTCACCCACATTCAACGCCGTCCCAAACGTGCACTCCATCGCGAACTTGATGAACGTGTTGGTCCAGTTCAGAGACTGGTTCTGCTTACGCGCGCCCAGCTCATTAGGAGTCTTGACGGCGACTTTCTTGCCCGGTTGCCGCGCGTCCGGCTTCTCGACCGTCTTGGTCGTCGAGCCTGTGGCGAAGCCGTGGATGAACTCTTCCTTCTTGCTGCCGTACAGCTTCGAGTCGTAGGCGGGGAATTTGACCTCACTGGGATAGCGTTAGTCGTCATGGTAGCGATGAAATGAGGCCACGGCACTTACAGCCAGCGTTGCCAGATGAAGTTCGCGGGACAGACCATCACCGCGTAGAGGACGAATTGGAAGATCCGGGTCGTGTCCAGGTCGAAGGGACTCTGGAGCGGAGTCTGTAGGGTAATAGAGATGTCATCGTCAGTACTCTTAGTCGAAACCCTGGGGTCCAACAATCGTGAACACTGTCATTCGCATGCAACATACGTTGTTCTTCGAGGCCGTGATATATTGCGCGGCGACATTGGAGATACCGGCCAGGATACCCGCCTGCAGGGTCGATCGCACCAGAACGGAGTCCATATTTGTATGTCGTGTAGCGATCTTCTTCGTTGGAGTTGTGTTGCTTAGGGTTGGGCTTGACGCAGTTGTGCTTCTGTGGTAGCTCCACCAACGACGATCTGGGGGATGTCGACTATTTATTCACGTTACGATCAAATCGTCCGAGGTCAATTTCCCTTCTATTTTCTCTCACGTGCCGGTGCCTGGATTATGACGCCCATGGTTTTGTTGATCGTGCGCCTGAATGATGAAGGCTCCCGCCTGCTGAGGCTTGCACGTGGGAGTGATGTCATGGATGCCTCACACACTCTGAAAATCCCCCTCGATCCAACACGGCGCCAAATTTTAAGCTTGATGTGGTGCAGGTCTATTTTCTCACGTCCCGAGGTCAGATTCAGCGTCGATCTCCGACATTCCGATTGCGATGTGGAGTCTATTAGTTTGGGGGGCAATGAAGATAACCCTTCCGAAGTTATCGTACAGGGTGGGGGCGATGCGACGCGCCTGAGGGGAATCTCATCGTGCTATCAAAACATGTACAAAGTAGGGATATCGTCAAGACATTACCAGAGCCTCCTCTGATTCCGTAAATCTCAATCATAGGCGCTTCGTTGATGCGCCTTCACTGGCGGCAGCCTTGCCAGTCTTGCCTGGCCTCGCCTGCGCCTCGACTCTCATCGATACGCTTGGCAAACTCGCAATCGCCCAGCCAAGGATGATCGAGAAGTTGCCGCGCGCTCGGTCGCTCCTTTGGGTCCCACTTGAGGATCGATGAGATGAAGTCAAGGAATTGCTCCTGATCCGTCTCTGTGATGGCATTATCTGCATCGTCATGCAAGAACGTCGCGAGCTTGCGCAGGCTTCGACGCTCCGGTATGAGGTCTTTGTGCTTGAAGTTGCCTGCGCAGGTCCGAAGGTCAATATCACGCTCTATAACTCATGGGACGGCTGTCCACTTTTGCGTAAGCTTACATGTCTCGCGATCGAAATGGTGCTCGATCGAGTCTCTCGTCCAGGTCGGGTCGCGCTGCACTTTCTCAACAAGATCCATCTTCTTGACAACCAGGTCGTGCGAAGGTAAACCCATGATGGAAACCATGGCTCCCAAGTAAGCTTCTGTATTGTGGGGGTTTGTGCCGATCAATTGAGGGAGCAGGTCCTTGCCTGCAGCCATGTACCAAATCTGCAATCGAAACTCTTCAGCAATCCGTCCATCGAAAGACCAGGAGCGACAACTACTCACCAATAGACCCATACTCCAGATATCTGCACTATACGACCAACCCCATTGCAAATGCACCTCCGGCGCGCGATATTCGATCGGTTGAATGTATCCAAAGGTCAAGCTGAAGCTGCCCGGCTGACACTTCTTAAAGAACGAGGCATTGCCAAAGTCCGTGATGATCGGGATTCGCAATCTGTACGGTAGACGATCGAAGATGGGGTTCGTCTCGTATATGCGTCCGCGTTGCGTCTCCTTGTATCGCACTTCCGCATCTTCGATATTCTTGACGCATTCCTGAGCCTCTTCTTCGTTGCCGAAGGAGAAGAGAAAGTTTTCGAGCTTGAGATCTATAAATCGATGAATCATGAATCTGGTTCTCTTTGAGGGATATTTGCCACGGCCCCTTACCAGAATGCACCACATAACACTGCGTATGCAAGAAATCCAACGCCGTCAACAACACCCCAGCATAGAGCTTGACAAGCTCAAGCGGGAATCTACCATCGCGGAGCTTTCGGCGTTGCTCCTCCATCGATGTCTGCAGTGCCTCATACACGAAACACTGATGCACGCCATCGGCCTTACCGTCCCGTGCCGCACGGAGTTCGAATGAATCGATCGTCCTGCGGACCAGCTCCGCCCCGGGATGTCTCTGATCGGCCTTCGCGAAGACGTCCATCGCGCGCTTCTCGCTGGCGAGTAAGCGTGAGCCGACGTTGGCGTTGAGGAGCTTGATGACGACGTAGGCGGGACGTTGCCATTGCCATCTGATTGCGATGAAATAAGCCTTCTACACGATCTATCCTCGTTGATATTTGAGATGGAGAGAGAGACCTTTGTGCCTGCAAGTCCCTTGCCAGCCAAATCGTCGACGTGCAGCCCCAGCCCAGCTTCGAGACGAGCCGGTAGCGGGCGCGATGCAGCAGCCTGCCCGGGTGGATCGCGGCGTAGCTCTGCTTCGTCTTCGCATCGGAATGAGCGGGTCGCTCTTCTTCGAAAAGCTTATCGTCGCCGCCGAAGGAACGGCGTGTCACCTGAACCGCGTATGTCCGGCTGCCGTGCCGATGTGGCTGATGGCGGATGCAATCAGGCCATCGTTGAGCGATCGATGGCCGTCGCATGGCTCGAATCGCTCAATCGATACTGTGGATCAGCATCGATGGAATGCAATGGAGATAGATTTCGCTCGCATGAATTGCCATCTGTGGTCAATGGAAGGAACCGAGTCGTGCCGAGTGAAGGTACTGTTGAGTCATCAATCCGCTGTGCCACCAATCCATCTGCACCTGCACTTCCCGTCTCCACATGTAGGCTCTCCATAGCAAAGACGGACGATATGGCATGCTTGCCCATAGCCACAGCCATGAGTATCTGGACAGATGTCGGCCTATGGGTACTCTCGTGCAGCAGGCAATCAATGTGGATTTGCCTGGTCGAGTACGTTCTCGCAGGTCCGATGAGAAGGGTCACAGAGGAGACGCTCGTTAGGGTTGCAATACGTGCAATCCGTTGTCGATGATATCTCAAGGTACCATGATTACTATACATGCGAGCTTCTGTTCCAGGACCTTTCAGTTTTGTCGACTATCATCGGCTGCAATGTCCCTCCATACCCACTGTTCCGGAGCTCCACTGAAGGGCTCGGCCTGGATCCTACACGGATTTTAGCTTCGTAGGTGACGACAGCAGCTTATATCCGCTGCTACATATTCATATTTGTAATGGAAGACAGCACCCATCGGTTTGGTTATATCTGTATTAGTTCATCGTGATTTTTGGCGAAGAATATAGTGGTCTTCGTCCTCCCACATCATCAAGATCATTGTTGTCCCAACATCGATTCGAGAGGTCATCATTCCACATATCCAAGAGGTCAAGATTCGAAGACCACCATGGCCCGCATCCTCATCACCGGCTCCACCGACGGCATCGGCCTCGCCGCCGCCCAACTCCTCGCCTCCCAAGGCCACAAAGTGACTCTCCACGCCCGCAACGCTGCCCGTGCCGCCTCTGCCCGCGCCGCCGTACCCACCGCGGAAGACGTCCTGATTGGCGACCTCAGCTCTCTGGACGCGACGAAAGCGCTCGCCGCCGCCGCGACCTCTGCGGGTCCCTGGGACGCCGTGGTGCACAATGCGGGTCTCGGGCCGGGGAATAAGGGCGAGCGCACGGCCGAAGCCGAGGGCGCGCTGCCCGCGCTGGTCCAGGTCAATGTTGTCGCGCCGTATGTCCTCACCAGCCTGGTGACGCCGCGGCCGAAGCGGTTGCTCTACCTGTCATCGTCGATGCATAAGCAAGCGAGCGGCGACTTGAGCGACCTGGCGTGGAGGGAGAAGGGTTGGGATGGGTATTCTGCTTATTGCGAGTCGTGAGTCCGAGTTCCCCATCGTCCTTCGCGGCTGTACACCACTGACACGTTTTGAACCAGGAAATTCCACGATACCCTCCTCGCCAACCTTGTCGCGCGCGCCTGGCCCGACGTGCAATCCAGCTCGCTGGACCCGGGCTGGATCAAGACGAAGATGGGTGGGGCCGGCGCGCCGAATACAGTCGATGCACCAGCAAAGGCGATCGCAGACTACGCAGCGGGGAACAGTCCACAGGTCGGCACCGCGACCGGCGCCTACTTCACTCCTCAGGGCGCGCAGACGCCGCTCAAGGCCGCGACCGACACGGCGAAGCAGGACGAGTTCCTGCAAATCCTGGAGAAGCTCTCTGGAGGTGTCAAGCTACCGAAATGAAAAGGAGCAAACGGGTGGTATCTAGTGATAGTGTCACGATTGTCACATCTGGTACAGGGTATCGTTAGAATCGTGAAATGACTACGAGTACAATAATGAAGCGAGAGTCTGCTCGCACAGAGCGCAGTCATGCCTTAACAAAGAATGATATCCATGTTGCACGCAAGAATAGTAGCACGCGCGCTCAGGATGGGCTTCATCTATCTTCTTCCCCTAGACATCGCGCCTTACGTCGCAATGCCCAGCAGCCGCTTATTCTTCTTTATCTGCTTCCGCAGTGTCGCCTCTTTTTCATCCGCATACTTCTTCGCGTCAGCGAGCTGGCGCTCCGCGATGTCCAGACTCGGCACCATCGGCTCAACGTTCGCGCCCTGATGGTGATGTCCCTGGCCGCCCGCGTGGTGATGATGACCGCCTGGTTTACCGTGCTGCTGTCCGCCAGCCGAAGGCGGCGGCGTCACAGGCGGCATGACGAATCCATTGATGTACTTGCTCGCCTCGTCGACCATGAAGGCGCCTTTGCGCATCGCCGCGCTGTCCTGGACCATCTCCTCCATAACGGAGACCCCGCGGGCGCCTACATTCTCAAATTGGCGTTTGAGTGCTTCGAGGTCGACACCAGGAAACTTCATGTCGTTCTGTGGCTTCGAAGGGCGAAACTTAAACTCCTCTGGAAGCTCGCGCAGGGCCTTCTCGAGTTCGATGAAGCGGGACTCGAGCTCCTTGGTGAGAGCACGCAGGTGTGCGCCAGACGACGTGATCATGCCGCGATCCCAGGTCACCGCGTCGGACTCGTTGTAGTGGACCATTGGCACTTTGCCCTTCAACAGATCGTCCACTTCCTGCTTCGTGAGATTGACTTTGAGGTCGGGCTTCCAATTCGCCGCGTGCATGAGGTCCTTGGCTGAAATGTTCTGTGGCGACTTGAATTGACTGCTGTTGGAAACCTTGAACAAACTGTCGATGCATTTCTGAATTTCCGGTGTGTGCGCCTTAAGATCCGCGATCAGCCTGGCTGCAGTCAGTGCGGTTGGCGTGGGTGGCGGCGATGGCTCGCGAGGCGACTGCATTGCAGGTGGCGGCGTAGGAGCCGCCTTGATGGGCGTCGCCGGTTTGTTCTCCTTCTCAACCTTGACCGCCACTTCGGGTTCGACCTTGACATCCGAAGCTACGGCGCGATTTTCTTGGGCTGGTGCTTCAGGAGTCGAAGCAGCCTTCGGCTTCGGCTTCGGAGGTTCCTTCTCCTTCTTGGCCTTCTTCTTCCGGCTGACGATAGCTTCCTGCGCAGGCGCTTCCTGCTGGGATGTCTTGTCCTCCTCGTGCTTGAGACCCTCCTGCTCAACAGCCTTGGCGCGCTCCTGGCGTTCTTTTTTCTGCTGGCTCTTGGTCTTGGTCCGCACCGGCGCTGAACCGACCTTGGCTCCTGGCGGGGGTGAGTTGGCGCGAGACTGGCTTGTCGAAGCCAGGGACATGTTGTCAGACATCGAGATGTGCTCGCTTGAAGGCGTGCCGGGAACATTGATCGATGCTACGCTGGGCTGACGTGAAGGGAACTTGTTTGCGAGCACGCTTGGCAAAGAAGGCGCAGCGAGATTGCCAGCTGGTGGCGGCGTCTCCGCTTTTGGTGTTGCCAGGACGCGCAGAGTTCGCGGCGCGATTTTGATCGCTGGTGAGGCGACGCTGCCAGCGGGACTTTCAGGTGCCTTGACTGACGCCGATGGTGTCGACGATGTAGCACGCAGAGCTTTAACCGGGGTCACAACCTCAGTCGGGGTGGAGACAGCATCTTTGACCGGCTTCGGCTGAACAACAGCAGCGGTGATATCGAGCTTGCCCGGATGATTCTTCTTGGTATTCTCAGACTTGCTGGCGGTGCGCTTGACGGGTGTGACAGGCGGTTCGATAGCGGCAGGCGGGTCGGGCTCGATGGTCTTCGCGGCAGCCTTTGCGCTTGCCTTGGCTGATCGAGATTGCTTCGCAGCCTTGCCAGCTGGCACAGCCTTGGGATCTTCTTTCTTGGCGACATCGGACGTAGCGTCCGCAGCCTTCGCCTTGCCAGCGGCATCGGCAGACTCGGCAGCAGATTGGTCTGATGGTGCGGGCCGGTTGGACGTTGCAGGCTTAAGTTCCGAGGCCGACTGGGCAGCAGCGTTTTTCGAGGCCTTGGTAGGTGTTTCCTCAATGCTTGTGACTCGAAGATCCTCCTTTGCATCGACCTTCGACGGCGTCTGAGCAGGTGTTCCAGGGCGGAGCGGCAAAGCTGGCATGATCTGGGCGGAGACATTACGTCGCAAGCTCGCTCTACTAGAGGGACGAGATGTCGTGGCTGACCCGCCGTCGAGGTCAGGCAGTCCGGTTGGCTTGGAGAGACCGGGCGGGATGGCTGGGGTCGAGCGGCGGCTCTCGTGACCTTGGTTCTCGAATCCAGGTGGGACCGGCGGCGTTGATCTGCGTGACTCGTCCAGCGAGGCAGCGAGGCTTTGTTGACGAGTTCGGTGTCCAAGTGACGGGGACTCCGAATCATCTGCGAGAGAATATGTCAGCTTACGATATCCTCCAACTTGCTGGGTCAAACGGTCTCTGCCAATCATGCACGGCGACAGCAACAGCAACCACTACCACGACCACAGCCACGCAAACCTAATGAAAGAAGAACTAATTACATCAAGGGGCATGTGTCTCTCGTCATGTCACGACCGCGAAGAAAGTTTCTGTTGTGTTGCGACTATCTTTCCGTCAACCTATCAGCCACTAGAAAAGCTCTGTGAGATACGTACAAGCCGTGACGTGACGAGAGACGAGCGGAAGGGGACAAGAAGAACGCCGGATCCGATCCAAACCCAATAGCCAACGAGCTGATGCCGATCCACGCTTCGAAGAGCATGGCAGAGCGGTGATCTCGAGAGAAGCACCCCGCCAGACGAGCGGCCAACACTTGGCGCATCGTCTGTGATCGTCTTCGCGGCTCCGTAAACACCTTGCAGGAATACCAGCCAGAACTTGGCCGCTGAGCAGAAACAGAAACAAAAAAGCCAAGGGAATCATCGCCGCAATGTACAACCCATAAGGCAAATAACAAAAAACGCCGCTCGTGGCTACCAACGCCCGCCGCCGTAACCGCCGCCATGCATGACAGAATACAACCCACCTGCAGCGCCCGGGGCCTGGCCAGCGAATGCACCTCCACTAAGACCTCCCGCGCCCTGGTGCAGCCTGGTTTGGAGAAGATGGTTGGCGGTAGGATCTGATGCAACATCCACTACACCACCTCCAGAAGAGGAGGAAGTGTTAGCATGTCTGTGCTTCTTTCCCTTTTTCTTGCGCTGCTTCTCGCCTTCACCAAAGGCACCTAGGGTGGGGTAGGTGGACGCGGAAAATGCATTCGTCTGACCGGCTGGATACGCTGCACTGGGATGGGTGCTGTTGTAGTTGGGAAGGGAATTAAACTCACGCTTTGCGTCCACGCCGCCCACCGTGGCATCGCGACCGCCACGCATCAAATCTCTGTAGTATTGATCTTGCTGATTGCGAGATGCACCCGCGCCGTATTGAAGACCGCCAGTTGCAAATCCGTGACCTTGTCCGAAAGTCAAGTTGCCGCTCACTGGAGGAGTTCCGGTCGTCTTAAGACCTGGAGGAGGGCCCTGAACATTGCTCGTGTAGAATTGGCCGTGAGGCTGCTGTGCGCCAAAAGGAGTGTTGCCTGTCGTGGGCATCATCGACGATTGTTGGTTCATGAGTTTCGCATTCGCCACTGGTTTGACGGTAGTCGAAGCTGAGGCAGTGTCATTGGCGAACGAGTATCTGGAGGCATTCCGTTGATGACCAGTGGCTCCACTCGGTTGCTGGAAAGATTGAAAGTTCGATGCTTGATTTGCCGAGTAGGGACCTTGTGCATTCGGCTTGAGGGTCTGGAGGAGCAGTTGCTGTTGTGTAAGGTTGCGCTCCGCAGATCCAGCGGTTGAACTGTTGCCCCCAAACTGGAAGCTTTGGTCGAGTACACCTTCATGGCCGGGAGGGTGAATCGCGCTTTGTACTTGGCCGGATCCTAATCGTTCCTCTGGTTCACCACCGAGTTGAAGACTGCCACTCATCTCGGGATCCTCGTCGGCTTCCAGGGCAGGTGGCTGCTGGAAAGCCTGCGCCTCTTGTTCCATCCTTCGCTGCTCCTCCTCGCGTTCTCGCCGCAGACGTCGTCTCGCGCCGCCATTCTGGTCAAATAGAGGCGGGTAAGCGTTCACAATACCAGCTTCGGCTTCACTCAGACAAGACGATGACCAAATATACTTGAAATCCTCCAAACGAAATCCTTTCACCAGCGATATTAAAGGCGAGATCTGCGATGTTGTCCGAGGTGCGCGTGTTGGTGCCGGTGCTGCAGGTCCAAGTTCGGGTTCGGATCGTGTCTGTGTGGCAGCAGGGGCGGGTGGAGGTGGAGTTCGGTTCGACTGGTTGCTCGACGTCGCAGGAACGGCATTTGTCACGGCAGGGCTTTCGGTCTTGATGCTGGGCGTCCGAGTCTCCGCCCTGCTTGCGTGGCTCGGTTTTGAAGCCCAACTGGCGGTCGAGGGTAGGGCCGGCCGGTCTGTAGATGGGCTATTCGGCTGGTCGTTGCTGACCTGCCGGGCCATAGGCGGCGCCGCAGATGCAACCGGCTGTTGCGGCTGCGGAGGTGCTGACCTGCCATGTTGTGACGAGACCGCGTTGTGAGCAGAGAGCTCGGCTCGGGAATAGCTCTCGTTCGCTTCGCCAGGTTCGTGCAGGAACATGCAGTTTCGGTTGAGACAATTCTCGCCCCGCAAATATGATGAGCAGTACTTCGTCGTTCCAAACTGGGCTCGCAACGTCCGCTCTCCATTCTTTGATCCGTCTACCGCAGCTATGCAGCTAGCGGCGTCCTCTTTCCTTTCGTACGTGACATAGACACCAACAGAGTGCGGATTTGAAGGATCCTTAGCTTTGCTGACGACAATCTTGATGATCTTGCCGTATTGCCCAAAGTACTGCTCGCCGCGCAGAGTTTGCAGAAGTTGGTCTTCCTGCATGGTCGGACTAAGACCAGTCACGTAAACCAAATTCTTCTGCACGACACGCAGGCCAGCAAGGTGTTTTCGGCTCATATTGTCTGCCTCAGCCTTGGCCTTCTCTTTCTGCGCGGCTGCCTGCGTCTTTTTCGCCTTTTGAGCTTGCCTAGCCTTATGCGCCGCGGTTTCCTCGGGAGTGATGACTTTGTACTGGATTTTATTGTCATCGTACGGTCGTCGGCAGGCCGGACATAAGCCGTTCATGTTGTTCTTCACGTTATGGTAGCAGAACTGGCATATCTGAACGGATGGGTTAGCACTTCACCGACCAGACGAAGCTTCCTTCGATGGGCTAGGACTCACTTGGTAGCCGCATTCGCAGGGCCGGAAGCCCTTGTCGGTGAGATCGAACTCCTCGACACATAGTGGGCATGACTCCTCCTCATCATCGTCGATGAACTGGTCCTGTAATGATTTCGACATGGCGAATATGGGCTGACGCGTGCTGCAAGCGATCTGCAGAGGTGCAGAGAAGGAGGCGCACCGGGCACGGAAGAAGTCGACGGTGAAGCCAGGGTGATTGCGGAAATGCGATAACAATTAAGAGATGTTTGTACAAGGCCCGATGACGAGAAGGGGCAGTATTAGGTGATGGTTGATGGGCAGGAGCAAGTATGGTCGGGCTCAGGATCACCTGCTTCGGTTGTAGTGAAGGAGAGGTGGCGCGGGTCTACCCGTCGCGAAACAGTTGAAGCAGGGAAACACCTGGGACGTCTATCAGATTCCACGTCTACAGTACCAGTCACTAGTCTTTAACGGATTGAACATAACCGTGGTGATGATCGCGCATAGTCCTCAGAAATATGTGCAAGTAGTACTCGGCAGAACGTTCAATGATAGCTATTATAGATTGGCAGCAACCGCCTTTGCTGCTCAGCATTGAGGCCTTGTGACCAGCCATCTGGCCAGAACCAGACTGAGATTGACACAATCGTCTATGAAAGCGAAGCTGTGAATCTTACGATATATCAGATATATGGTTGTCTTATTATATTATCGGGCAGGTTCTTGACCAGGCGGCATACTTCGGTCATGTTTGAAATCACGTGATAATGCTTGGCACCAACTGCCAAAGCTCCGATCCATGACAAGCTGCACGCATTGAAGCCATTCTTATTGGCCGCGAACGCCTTGAGGACGTCTTCACATCCCGACGCCCCCAACAACAACAAATCATGGTGGCAAGGCAATCCCTTATCCGTCCTCTGCGGACCGCCGCGACCGTCGCTCGCTCGGCGCCGACGAGCAATGCCGTGCGCGCTTTCGCGACTTCGGCATGCCGGGCAAAGGAGATCGCTGGCAACAGCGATGATCTGCCCAACATGAGGCACGCTCGCCGGGATCCTGTTGGCCCATTGAAGGCACCCATTGTCAACCCGACCGGTATCAGTCTTCTAAGGTGGAGTTGCGGCATTCTCGTGCTGACTTTGCGGTACAGACAAGGTCCAGGATAAGGCTCAAGGCCTTCACCAATACGGCCAATATTTGTTGGCTTGTTTGCCGAAATACATTCAGCAGTATGTATCGAGTCGCATTTGAGAAAAAGAGAAGGAATATGGGCAGGTGTTGATCATATTCCAGGTTCTCCGTGTGGAAGGATGAGCTCACCATTTACATCCCGCCCTCCGGCGTGGTCCCCGTTTTCACGTTCCTCAAATACCACACCGCGGCCGAGTACACGCAAGTGAGCGACATCACGGCGGTCGACTACCCGACCCGCGACCAGCGCTTCGAAGTCGTCTACAACCTGCTCTCCGTGCGCCACAACTCGCGCATCCGGGTGAAGACGTACGCTGACGAGGCTACCCCGGTGCCGTCCATCTGCGACCTGTACGACGGCGCCAACTGGTACGAGCGTGAGGTGTACGACATGTTCGGCGTTTTCTTTGTCAACCACCCGGATCTCCGCCGCATCATGACCGACTACGGCTTCGACGGCCACCCGCTGCGGAAGGACTTCCCGCTGACGGGTTACACCGAGATCAGATTTGACGAGGAGAAGAAGCGGATAGTGGTTGAGCCGCTCGAGCTGACGCAAGCGTTCCGGAACTTCGAGGGTGGCTCTGCAGCGTGGGAGCAGGTCGGCCCCGGCCACGACCGGAAGCCTGACACGGTATGGATTACAATCTCGCAATCCGCAGCCACGATCTCCGGACTGACCATGATTTCTAGTTCAAACTTCCGACACCGAAGCCGGAACCCAAGCCCGAGGAGAAGAAGTAGAGGAAGGTTGACGGACTCAAATGTATTGTATAGTAGGTATACCTGTACATACACATTCACAAGTGGTGTTCCATTGCTTCGGACCACACATTTGATGGCGAATTCACATTTCCTTGCGTAGATTCCATATCACCAATTTGCTCGACGGTGCAATTTCTCTCGCTTGACCTGCCTGAAGAGAACAACCAGCAGGTAGCTATGATGAAGCTCACCTGCATGTGGCTTTGGATGACATCCTCGCTTACACCTCGCAAACACATCGCTCTGCCACCACGCTCAAACCAGCAGACTGGATCACGTCGACGTTCACACCAACACAGCCATCGCTTCGGTTCACTTAACGAGCCCAGGCCGACCTGCCACAGCGAGCACAATCGAGAACATGCCCGAACGAGAAGCCCTGACATCGAGGGTGCTGCCTTTCATGACCCTCTCGGATGCATCCGAGAATTCGGCTACGCTTCCGCCGCCTCCATTCGATCCGACGCTCGACGCCGCAGGCCGAGCCAAAGCCCGATTTACCGTCGAGGGCACTGCGATTAGTACGTTTACTTGAAGCACACGAGTCTCGCTTTGCAATTCTGTTCTACATCATTGTAGGCCCACTTACCAATGCAACAACAGTCACCGGTGGCGCCGGCGAACTCGGCTTCTCCACCGCGCGAGCACTGCTCGAGCACGGCGCCTCGGGCGTCTGCCTCTGGGATCTCGAGACGACGCTGCGCGCGCGGCAAACAGCACTGCACCAGCTCGCCACCGAGTTCCCTGCGGCGCGCGTTTTCGCGATCGCAGTTGACGTCACCGATGCCACCGCCGTCGCCGAGGCCGTGCAGTCGGTTGCGCAGGTCTGCGACGCGGCGACGCGCCCACTGCGCCATCTGTTCTGTTTCGCGGGGATCGTGGGTTGCGCGCACGCACTCGATGTGGCGGTAGAGCAGTGGCGCGGAGTCCTGGAGGTCAATACCACCGGGGCGTTCATATGTGCGCAGGCTGTGGCGAAGCAGATTGTTGCCCAGCGCGAGCAGCAGCAGCTGGAGCAGATACAGAACAGCGACACCGCCGCCGAGGCGCCGCGAGCTTCGCCCGCTGGCGGCAGCCGCCCTGGTAGCATCACGCTCATCGCCTCGATGTCTGCGCACCGGGTGAACTTCCCGCAACCCCAGGCGGCCTACAATGCGTCGAAGGCGGCGGTGGTGTCGTTGAAGTCGAGCCTTGCAGCCGAGTGGGCGGTCCACGGGATCCGTGTCAACAGCATCTCGCCCGGGTACATGGACACGATCCTGAATGCGGGTGAGGGTAACATCAAGCAGGCGCGCGAGATCTGGAACAGTCGGAGTCCGATGGGCCGCATGGGTGCCGTAGGCGAGCTCGACGGGATGTGTGTACTGTTGGCCAGTCGGGCGGGGAGCTATATCACAGGCGCAGATATGGTCATTGATGGCGGGACAGCAGTGTTGTATTAGGTCGTACGGCAGAGACAGATCATGCACGTCAGCACGTCAACCATGCGCAGTTGAGTGCTTGGTTGTGTTGCTTGTTTTCATCGATCTATCTCGAACAAAGTCAATTGCTCCAGGAAACCATGCAGTATGAGCCGAATTTAGCAACCAACAACTTACGAAACACGGCCCCCGGATAGCCTCAAATTTAACTCGGTCCCTTGCTGCGCAACGCCTTTTCGCTCAGCTTGTGCCGCACGCGTTCGAACGGGCTAAGCTTCCAGTCTAGCGCATCCTAACACACGGCTGACCCTCGCTGCTTGCACAACTACGCCGCATTCACAGCCAGAAAGCCAAAATCTCAGACATGAGCTGGCAACGGCGGCGTGCACATGCTGAGCTTCTGATAGCTACGCCGCACGCGTGGAACAAGTCGTCAGCTCGGCACGTCCAGTCCGCGCCCTGTTCGAGGACCCGATCGGCAGGCAGCATCAGGCCACCCAGCTCCTTCTCGTCAATCACGGCCTGAATGGGCACAAGTTCAGGCTCGGTAACGGTAGAGGAAGGCAACGGTCGTTGTTCTTTGTCCATTGCTGCACAGGGCAATCGGCTCCGGTGAGTGCTCGGTCGCCTAGCATAGAATAGTCCCACGTGTGACGGTCCGCGGCCTGTTCGAAACCATATTCACGTCAACCCCGGCGTGTTGTCGCTGCAGGGAGCGTCCAAGCCGATCAATGCTGTGCCTGAGAGGCGCAGGTCATACGAGACGCCAGGGTTTACCTGGCACCATGCACGGAAGCAGCAGATGGTATCTATCGGGAGGTCAGGTAACTTTTTGGGCCCCTCAGCCGTGAGATAAAGATAGGTGGGTGGGTGTTGCATCTCGTTCCGTTTCTTCTTGGTTCATTTACATCTCATCCTCTGCTCCTTTCTTTCGTTCGCCTTGGACGACTTTCATCTATTGACTACTCAGTCGAACACCCTTTCACACACAATCACAATGGCTGAACAAGACTGGCGGAATGGCCTCTGCGGCCACGTCTGTGGTGGTAGCTGCGGCGACTGCGTAAGTAACGAGACTCCGCCTGCTCGTAGAAGAGCCTGCCGATGCTAAATCTCCGTCAATCAGATGGGTTCCTGGTTCTGCACGCCCTGCCTCTTCGGCCGCGTCGGCTCACGCAACGAGAAGTTCCCGGACGGCCGCAAGGAGTCGATCGACACGTGCAACGCCGACTGCGGTCTCATGTGCCTCGCGGGCTGCTGTTACCTGCACTGGCTGCCGCTGATGATCAAGCGCGGCGATGTCCGCAAGAAGTTCAACATTCACGGCAACGGATGCACGGATTGTTTGGTGGCTGCTTGCTGCACGGTAAGTCTTGATATTTCATCTTTGTCGTTCTGCGGAGATGAGTTGCTGATGTGGTGATTGCGATGCACAGCCTTGTGCCGTCGCCCAGCTGTCGACTGAGCTGAAGGATCGCTCTGAAGCCACTGCGCTCATGGGGCCCAAGGGAGGCTACGCGTCGTCACACGATGGAATGGTGTACCAGGCTCGGAATTAAGTAATAATGTTCAACGGGCGCAATTATGATCGGTCTTAACCTGGTTGCGGTGTCTCAACATGCGCTTTTCTTTTTTATGTTCTCGACGAGCGAATATGATCTCCGCCTGCAATCATCAGCTCTTTATATTACCACTCCCTGCACCATGAAGGCCTTACTTACGATCCTGTGTATCTTCGAATCTAATTCAATACTTCGCTCGCTGATGTTTCTTCTCCGGATATCTGCGTCTTGCTTGTAAGAGTGCGACAACTCGATCGAAGATGTTATGCAATAATCCAGGGTCGTGTTAACCTCAACGAATGTGTCGGTCGTGTTCGCACAAGATCAAGGAATTCCGGCAATAATCCAAGGTCATGTTAACCTCAACGAATGTGCCGGTCGTGTTCGCACAAGATCAAGGAATTCCGGCAATGCAGCAAGTTCTTGAGAGTAGAACATCTTGGAGGACTTCAGGTGAGCTCAAACACCATTGGCTTTGCCTCATCGCTTTGCAGTGTCTCTCCATACATGAAGCCGTCGATCACTATGGATACGTTTAGCTCCAGCACGTGGTATTCCCACACTCGACAAGGCGATTCGGGGTACTTACGACAATCACCCACAACGCGATAGCATCCATTCGTGTCAGGTCGTAGAACGGTGGGAACACGAGCTCCGAACAGGATCGCCACGACGTCATCTTCCTCGGTATGGAACGGGGTGCTTCCCGCCCGTCCGCCATGTGTGACGAACACTGCCGATGGGACCTTAACCTTCATCTGACTCTTCATGTAGTCCTCCCCCACATCAAAGCCGTCGACGAATTTCGCGCCAGGCTCTAGTAATTTTGCAAAGCGATCGATGATTTGAACGGCTTTCGGGTCGGTAGGAGATCGCGGAATAATGTCGATGAGGATAAGTCTCAGGAGTGATTTGTGGAGTTCAGGACCAACACTAGGTACCTGGGAGGCATCGGTGAAGCAGACCTGAATGGTGTCGATGAGGAGGCCATGGACAAGTAAGTTTCCGGCAGGATTCAAAGATGTCATCGATTGCCGCGCCCCGCTTGCGAAAAACTGGCGGCGGTCGTAGCGTAACGATGGCTCGCGGCGAAGATCGGGAACCCATGAAGGCCAGCCTTCCGACTTCATGCTGGCGAAATCCGAAGCATCTCGTGCTTCGCAGAGGCTAAGGAAGAACAAGTCACGGTTCCTGACGAGAGTATGCTGGACGCTCCGCCGATAGATTTCCACAGCGGATGCGGTGTAATCTGCCGAGATTCTGGTTCCCGAACAGATTCCCAGAAGCCCGAAAACGTGATCGCGGCTGTCAGAAGCTTGCTTTCCCGGGAAATCAGCGGCGATTCGGAAGACGTCGGGATACCGTGGGTTGGTGATCCCCCATGCTGCAGAGAGGCGGGAAAGCGTGGCGGTATAGCTATGCCACCTGAGGTAGTACCTCGCAAAGTCGAGGACTCGATGATAACTTCGGCTGTGAACAAGATCGTGAGCCTCGAGCGCCAGCGTGGTGGGCACGATCATCACGAAACGAAGCGAGTCCAAGGCGCGCGCGGCAGTCGTCCAGAGGCAAGATGCATTGCCACAATGGAGAATCGCTCGTTTGGTCAAGATCAACTCCTGAACAATCCATTGACGAGCCCAGTATGGTTTCTTCAAAATACCCTTGATCGCATTGCAATTCGCGTGTATATTCTCTGGCCAGAAAAGGGTCACAGTGTCGGGGGGTTCCCATAGCAAGAAACGCACTTCGTCCCAGTTTATGGAGATAGATTCATTCCAAGCTGGCCAATCGAGCCTCCAGGTGTTGAGCGCTGCGAGACCGCGTTCGTCTCCAGGCTCCTGCTCTCCAAGCCATACGTGTACGTTTGTCGCTCGCGAGTATATGCTTGCCATCAAGGGCACCTGTTTCTCGCACTCATTGTTATCGTCCTGGTTTATGCAGAGATTATCGACCCAGAGACCTCTCGTCAAGCCGGCATCTCGTAGTTCACGTAGCGCTGCGAATAAATTGGGTTTGATCGATATCTTTGGCTGGCCATTAAGGATGATTGTGGACAGAGATGGGTCGATTGCCGCCGGCTGGTTCCAGACATATGACAGTGCATCAAAATCGCTTGCTTCGTCAAGATTCTCGGCGATGAGACGAGCTCTTAACGGACCGTCCACCTGGCCAGGCGGCTCTAGATAGAGAAGCCGAATCGTGTTAGACGCATGTTTTAAAGGGCGATATGGATAGCCGTCTACGCTTGAAGAAGCAGACGGCCTTGATTTTGATCCAATATCTCCTAATAAAGCTTTGAAACGCGGCTTCCAGGAGGGTACGTCGGTGATCTTGAAGAATTCGGATTCTCCACGTCTATTCGCATATAGCCAGAATTTAGTTGATAACACTCCAGCAAGGAAGGTCATCAACGGCAGGTGTATGCATGATCTGCAAGCAGGCTCTGCACCTCCCCGCGGTTTCCATCGCCAGGGCTTGCATGCGCCCTCGTCCATGAGCATGGCCAGTATACATACAATTTGTGCCAAGGAAATGATACAAATATAGCCAGCTATGACCCATGGTATCCAGCCCGGCTGTCTGACCAGAAAGGCTTTCTCGCGGGTTGAGAGGAGCACAGGTAGCAAAGGCGCTCGAAATATCGCCATTTCTGCGACTGAATGGCGTGGTCATGGGTTTGGTGAGCATAGGTTACATGTGTAGGACCTGCTCCGGGTTGATTTGCCATGTCAGCATTCGGATCTACATATCATGTCCCTTCGCTTGCGATCCGTTCGACTTGCGTCATCCTGCAGCTTAGGACAGCCTGTATCCGCGCGTTCGCTCGGGAGCGCAGATCGACTTTTGTATAGTTGAAAGGAACATCAGAACTTCATTGCAATGTTTTTAAAATCAGAAAATGTATAAGAGAAAAGGAAGCGATGTCATCGGTAAGAGCCGCTTAGCCGGTCTCCATAAAAGTCATCTATCTAAGAATCTATTATGCAACAATAAAAATCATAATGCCCAAAGTATTAACTGCCCGAAACGCAGAGAATCAGATCCAAACTCCCACTATCCGATGCACAACCATCAAGAAATCCATACATACAAGAGGAAGATCAATATAACTAGTGACAGATCGTGATCCGCGATAACCGCAGTAGAAACAGCCGGGAAAACATGCCGATGGGTATCATAATCTGACGATAGGAGAATAGTAGCGATTGCTGATAAGCGCAAATGAAATGCGTGAGTGAGTGAGTGTGCAAGTGATCGTCCGAACCAGAAATGCGGGAAAAAAAAGGGTGTTTAGCAATGCAACCGCACCAACAACTCCACCGCCTCATCGACCCGCAACCCCTCCCCGAGATCCGTCGCGCGCAGCGCATCGCGCGCCTGGGCGGGCGAGAAGCCCATCGCAACAATGGCCGCGACGGCGCGGTCGGGCGTGATGGCGTCCGCGCCCGCCGCGGCCGCGGCCATGAGGTGCTGTTTCTGCTGCAGCGACATCTTCTCGAAGGCGTCGACGCGGTCCTCGATGCCGGGGCTGACGGGCGGCGGGCGGTGCAGAGGCGCCGGCTTGACGGGCGAGACGGGTTTGATTGGCGAGGTGGGTTTGGGCGTGGTGGTGCGCGGCGGGGGCGAGACCGTAGTGGTGGGAACGGCGGCGGACGCCGGAGAAAGAGAGGAGATGGCGGAGCCCGGGCCGCTGTTGCTCGCTGCGGGCCGGATGAGGGCGCTGACGGGCGCGGAGGGGTTGGTGCCGCGGGAAGACGTCGACGCGCCGGCTTCGGAAGGAGTCTCCTCGGGGATCGTCGGACTGCGGAACGCCGCTCCCGCTGCTGCGACACCCGCGGCCGTACGGACCGAGTTATTACTCCTCAGACTCGACGCGCGCGATCCATGCCGCGAGACCGTAAACACACTCATCGGGCGTTCATGCGCCATGTCGATGAACGGCAGCCGGCGACACGACGAGTTCTGTCTCCGCAGGGTGATTTCCTTCGCGAGGTTGCTGAGCCGCTGGCGCGAGCGTTCCTTCCGCTCCTGGTCGCGCGGGTGCTTGAGTCGTTGGTTGGCCGCCGCGACGCGCTCCTCGTAGAGTCGCGCCACGGGCTCCTTGAGGAAGCTGTTGCGGCTGCCGTTGTATTGGGGTGGCTGCCATTTGGTCCAGCCGCGGGATTGTGCGAGGGCGAAACCGGCGACGACGCCGGCGGTGGCGGCGGCGGTGGCGGGGGAAGTGGTGCTCTCGTCGTCGCTGGTAGTGGTGGCTTCGGCGGCGGTTGTAGTAGTAGCGGGAGTCTCAGGCGCTTGCGCCATCTCAAGAACAACCGTCGGGCCGAGCGTGAGCAGGTGGTACGTCCACTCCTCCAGCAACACCTCCTCCTTATCGGCATCCGACTCCGGCCCCGTGGGCAACTTGATCCCCTCAAACACGCCATGCTTTCTCGCCAGCTCGACATGTCCGAGGTAAGCCTGCAGCAGCGCGGTCAAGCACGTCCACATCTCGGTCATATCGAACAGTTGACCGGCCGACAAGCCATCCGGATTACCCTTGGCGAAATGTTCCGGCGCGTTGAGGAGGACCGAAGCGAAGTCAAAGTCGAGATTCGTATTGACCGTTGCGACGCAGCCCTGGTTCATCGCGAGCAGACCGCCCTTCAACCAATCCAGCTGGCCCGTGATATCATCCTCCCGACCCTTCCCACAGCCGAAAATAAAACAGAAACACCACAGCCGCCAAAACGCATCATTGACGCGGCCGGCCTCGCGATGCTTCGGCGTCGCCATCGCCTGTAAAATCTCCCTGCGCGGGGTGGCGCACCGCTTCAAGATCAGCTTCTTCAACTGCTCGATGACCGCGAGGTCGCGCTGGTGCCCCCGCCGCCAGGTCGCCGGGGTGTGATCCATGACGGCGGAGTCGTTCGAGCGCGGGCGGGTCTCCTGCTTCGACAGCTCGGCGCGCGCGGGCGGGTTCCACTCGCGGAACTCGCACGCGGCGGGCGACTCGTTGAACGCGACCTGGCGCAGCAGCGACATCTCGTTCTCCGAGTAGACCCGGTACATGCCGCGGTTGATGACGGCCATCGCATGCAGATCGGCCGTCGAGTTGAGCGCCGACAGGATGTGCAGCAGGACTTCCTCGGCCGCGACGGCGGAGACGCGCGCGGCGGCTTCGGGATCGAGGGTGGCGCCGCGGTGCGGCACCCGTCGCGGCCCGTCGACGACGATCAGGCCGTCGTCGATCGTGATGGTCGGGATCGGCGGCATGGCGGCGCTGGCGGGACGTGCTGCAGTAGTCGGCATCGCTTCATTCGCCGCGGCGGCGGCAGCAGCAGCAGCAGCGACCTCAGCCCTCTCCTGCTGCTCCTCCGTCGGCAACTGCGGCAGCCTCTTGCCCCGTCCATGCGCTGTCGTCGCGGAGCGACGGAACGCCTTCGCATCGCGCTTGCGCTCGAGACTCTTCACCTCGCTTTCCGACTTCCGTCGCGCGGGACCGTTGGGTTTTCCCTCGACCTTCTCATCGATCGGCTGTGGCTGTTGCGGTTGCTGTTGCTGCTGTTGCTGCTGCACCGCCGCCAGGCGCATCTGCGCCTCATCGGCCAATCCCTTGCTATCGCGCCACTCGCGCCGGCGCGACCGCTTGGGGATGCTCGGCGCGCGTTCCGGCGGCCGCATCACGCTGTGCACGCTGCTGCTGCGGGACGGGGCGGCGGAGTCGGATTGCGGCGCGGACGGCGGCGGTGTCGGGGGCGGAGGGGCAACGCTTGCGGCCGCCGAGGTCGCCGAAGCGGCCCCCGTCGAACCCACCTCGCTCCCCATCCCTAACCGCGAGCGCCGCCGCGGCGCGGACGAAGCCTTCCCGCTCGCGGACCCCGCGACCGAAGACCGCCGACTCGCGCTCGCCGCCGCGCCGGCCATCCCGACCAACTGCGCCTGCAAGTCCAGTTCCGCCTGACTCAGCGTCGGGCTGACCCCGACCACCGAACCCTCCGCCGCAGCCGCGGCGCCACTCCCGCCCGACGGCGCCGACAGCATGAATTCCCGATCACACGCATCGAGCCGCGTCATGGACATGGATTTCCGGACCTCGCGCGCGGCGGAAGACTGCCGGACCCGGTCCGCGGCGGCCGCGACGCGCAGCGATTTCGTGCTGCGGGGCGCGCCGGAGCGCCGGCGCGCGGAGGCTTTCTTCGGGATCGCGGGCGCGGAGGCCGCGATGGAAGAGGCGGCGTCGTCGCTGGTCAGGTTCCCGGCGCTGGTCGTGCCGGTCGGGCTGGTGGGGGCCGTGGTCATGATGCGCGGGCTCG
>MTSC01000046.1:0-70585 GCA_002368545.1 Ramichloridium luteum | reverse complement strand
TGGTTGTTGGGAGTTCGGGTCGGCGGCGGCCATTGGCGTCGGCGCCGCCATTGGTGCCGTCGTGGTCGCCATGATGGATGTGCTTGTGGACCGCTCTTCTCCTTCTCGAGACGATCAGAAGAGAGGGTAGGAAAGGACCCTCGTTCAGGTGGCGATGGAGAAAATTAGGCGCTGTGCCGCGCTCGAGGGTCGTCTCATCAAACGTTTCCAATCGCCGCCGGCTGCCTGGCTGAGTTTGCTGGCGGGACGGAGGACGATTGGGGAATCGGTTTCGTGGCGAAAGGTCCAGAAGGGCGAATACGAAGAGTCTCGGTTGTATGTACAGGAAAGCAACAGACCGGTAGGAGAAGAGAGAAGAAAGAAGCTTCGCGGTCTCTATTCTCTCATGCAAGTCGCGCGGTAGGTGGTGGTCATGAGCATCGATCGTCCGTCCAGGGCCAAGGAAGAACAGGCAAAGCAGGCGCAGCAGCCGCCACGAACGAAGAATAGCAATCCGGAAAGGAAAAACAAGGTCGTAGGATTCGCAGCTGAAATGGAGTACTCAAGCCAGAAAGGCAGAAGGGAAAAAAAAAAAAAAAGAGACAATGGGTCGCAGAGAAGGAACCAGGCTGCAGTGAGGCAGTGAAGAGGAGAGTCGACGAGCCGCAGCAGTAGTGCCCGTTCGCAATGGGCCCGCCGTGGCAGGTCCAACGCACAGGCGAGCAGCGAGTGATGGGGGATCAGCTTCGTCGTCCGGAGGACATCGGCCGAGCAGGCAGGGCAGAGGCCAAGGCCAAGGTGACCGACTCCGCTTCCGTTCGCTCGCTCGTCAGATAGCCTGGCGAGCGTCCATTGCAGGGGGGAACAGAGCGAGAGAGCGAGAGCGCGAGCGAGAGTGTGCGGCGGAAGGGCGGCGAAGCAGCGTCTCTCTGCTCCGCATGTTGTGCCGCGTTGCAAATCACTGGACTAGACGTGCTGAACAGCCGCTGGGGAGTGAATAGAGGATAGTCCCGGACGGGTAGTGCACAGTAGATCGCAGGGCAGCGCAAACGTCCTGCTCGGTGTCTCTGTCCAGTCATCGGACGAACCCTCCAGTCGGATCCTCCCTCCTTCGCCCAGTGCCTCGCCTGTGCTGCATAGGAACAGAGAAGCATGGACAAGGGCCACACGTTAATCCCGTCCGCAGGCGCGTGCTGTTGGTGGTGGCCGGGGCCGGAGTCAGTTCGTCGTGGTGGTGGTAGTGGTACAGTAGTGGTGGTGGTGGTGGTGGTGATGGGCGCAATCCCGCTAAGCTAAGCCCGCGTCCGGGCCAGGATCGGTGCGTGCTGATCTATTTTGAGCGGCGGCCGCCCGCAGCCTCACAGGGCCTCTGTTGGATTGAGTTAGAGAGAGCGAGAGATAGCAGCGGGAGCTAATGTAAGCTCAGCCTTCGCGTGGGAAGGGCAGCACAACGATCGCGTCGCACGCAGCACCGCACAGCACAGCACCATCAGCAGCATCATCGTCGTCGTCGTCGTTGGAGAGGGTCCGCGCAATAACAGACCAGGAAACTGGGATCAGGGCACACCAGAAGAGAAAAAGGAGGCTGAGAGGATGCAGCGGCGGCGACAAGGGTATCGAGGTCTCATCATCATCATCATCATCATCATCATCATCATCTTCTTCTTCTTCTTCATCATCATCATCGCTCTGCTGGCTGGTCTCTGCTGCTGCTGCTGCTGCTGCTGTGCCGCATCGCCGCAACGCCCGCCCATTGTCATCCGCCGTTGTTGGTTTTTGTGCGCGCAACCGTTCTGTCGCACCGGCCAAGTCGCGAGACCAACACAAGGCCCAACCAAGACAATGCCATAGCACCTCAAGCAAGCAAGCAACTGCAGCACAGCAACAGCAACAGCAACAGCACCCTGGCGATCCCGCGATCAGGGAGTCTTTCTCCCCTGGTCACTGATGAACTGCCTCCCTCGCTCTCTTCTCCATCCCGTCTCCAAGGTCTCTTTCCGGCCAGCCGACGCGCCTTTCGCGACAATCGAAATTCTATCCCCCTCCATGTGGCATGCCGGCACCCGCGCGCAAATCTTCCTCTTTCCGCCCGCGAAAGATTCGCACGTTCCCGTTCCCGCCGGCGCCAAAAGTAAAAATCTCAAACAATAACCCCAACGGCCGCCACGTTCTGCCGGGCCGTGTGTGTGTGAGCGTGTGTGTGCGTGTGTGTGCTGGGTGAGTGTGCGTGAGCGATGAGTCGGCCGTGGCGCGCCATGGGTGCGGCCGCCCGGGTTGCGCCCAATCGCCGCATTTCCTCGGCGTTGGCATTGTGCAGTGGGGCACGCACTGCTGCAGGTGGTGATAATTAATTCTGGCGGACCACCGTTGGCGACAAACGGTGAAGGCGCATTAGTGTCGTCGAAGCACTAATGAGGGTCGCTGTTCGCGGCGGGAGCCCGCCCGCTGTGCCTCTTCTGGTGCCCTGCCCCAGCCGCACGAATGCTTTTTGTTTGTTGGCTTTGGAATCACTGTTCGACGCGCATGCTGGCCGGCGGGAGGGTCGCAGGCGGGCGCGGTCAGCAGGTCGGCGATGGTGAGCATGCATATCAACGGGGAAATATAGATTGCCACGCGATCGCGAGGCGCCGAAATCCCAACGCGGCGGAGAGGGAGCGTTGACGGCTTCATGAATGTCACAACGGAACATGCACGACACGCCCCGACAGACAGGACGTAGACAGGACATGACGGATACCTGCTGTCTGCCACCACCCACGCCCACGGACTACCCAATGTAGCAAGAATGCCCATCCCGTCCTTCAATCACTACAGAACTCCGTACTGTATGCATACCTTCGTATGCTCGAAATATGCGCTCCCAAAATCCCCCTATAGTCAGCGATGAAAAAGAAAGTCGTGCAGGGGCAGGAATCGCCCTCCCGTTCCAAATTCTCCCCTTCATCTCGGCTGCCCGCGCGCAGGATCATCAAACGCACAGCAGACGCAGGAGTGGGAAAGTACAGTAAGCCCAACACTTGACTAAGGCATGGACGGTTGTTCACTGCTGGCGGTGCGTGCACAACAAGCGTCGAGTCCGACGGACGGACAGGTGCAGGACTCCATAGGCGGCGGCGGCGCGATCGGGCGTCTGCGGCGATCGGCACAGTGACCAGGGGGGTAGCGGCGGCGGCGGCGGCGGCGCTTGGTCCCCTGTGTGTGCTGCTGCTCTTTGCTGGGGCGGCCTGTCGGCGCGGAAGGTCTCGGCCGATGGGGGGGGTGCCGAGTGCGAGTGGCGCACTGGTCAGTTCGTCCCGAGTCAGTGTTCACATTCCAAGAAGGGATTCCTGATCGTGCGAATGCATGCAGAAAGGAGAATCGCAGACATGGGGAGGAGACGGTAGAGATCCTGCTCGCCGTGCAATGCAGACGGGATCCCAGAAGTCCACGTGTCGGGCGTCTCACCACCGCCTCCACCAGCAGCATCATGCCATCACGATGCAGCGTGGAGTACTGCTGGATGTATGGCAGATTCTGGGGTCTCGCTCCAGACGACACACAGCTGCCTGTCCAGCCTGCCAGTCAGCCATGTGGATCTCCCGTCGCCCGCCAGCGAAAGATGACAAATGCTCCGGCCCCCAATGCTCCACTGGCCGAGCGCACCCCAATCGTTGTCCTGCGTCGGCGGTCGGCGTCGGGACAGCCAGTGTTCAGAACGTAGGAGGAGGAGTTTCAGGCCACCTCCGTGCAGGCACCGACCCTGGCTCGCTGGGGCTGGCCTCGTCCGCGGGCGGGCGGGATTCCTGCCGGGCTGCCGTTTCCGCCTACTGTGGGTGGGTGGGCGCGTGTGTGCGTGCGTGCGGGAGCTCAGGCAGTTGGCGTACACGGCACGAAATAGCTACAAGATACCGAGCGCGCAATGCTTTGGAGACCTTCCCGTCGCGACGTGATCGCCGACGGTCTGATGAGAGGGAGCGAGGATTCCCCATCGCTCACGTATGCGGGCACCGGACGGAGAAGGACAAAGCCGAGCTGCGATCGACTATCCCTCTCGCGCCCCTCGCACCCGCCGTAGCGAGCATTCACCGAAAGCAGAATCCCGCCCGCGGTTCGACCCGGCCTGACTTCACTTCATCACACACCTGCTGTGCCGCACACGCGCAGCACACAACGGGAATGGCGCGCCGGGCCACCACCATGATTTCCTCCTGCGCACTCTCGTTGTGCAATCTATGCGAAACGCTCATTGCTGCTCGCCCTCCGTTTCCTCGTTCGATCGCCACCGGTAAGTGAGGAGGAAGTATGTAAGTCCAATGGAGCTTTGTGCCTGGTGATTCTTTGCCCGGAAGTGAAAGATCCGAGACTTCCACCAGAAAGCTCGAACAGTCTCCGTGGCGAGGCGAGACCCGAAGCTTTTGGCCCCCAAGCGGCACGGGTTCGTCCTTGCGCGATATGCTGGAGCATAATTGCATATGAGGATCACCAGGGTGGTGCGGGATGTCTTCGAGAAGCATCTTCCCTGCTTCTTTCTGCCATAGAAACAAGCTTCCGACCGGTTTGCTGGGAACGCAAAGATACAATCTCGTCGTTGTTGGTGGTATTACCATCCGGCACAGCGGGAGTTGGTTCTTCGAGGGGGAAGAAGTCAGTCATTTCTTCCAGAAGCTTGGAACACGCTTGATTTCCTCGGGGCCAGGGGATGGAAAGCTACAGAGGCCGACATCAGGGTGTATGCATTTGTTTGGTTGAAAGGTCGACCGGGGATCGCGCAACGAAATCGGAACTACGACGATGATGATCCCCCCTCCTCCTCTCGCCCATCACGTCTCGTCTCGTGGTATCGCGTTCCGTGCAACAATTGCCCAATCATTCGCATCTTTTACTTCCACTGGATAGCCCGGAGGAGCGCTCGCGGAAGACTGACGGCGGCCCGACGACGAAGCGCCCGACCGGTGCGATTGATGACCCGGCTGCAAACGCGGAAGCTGCTACCCTGACAATCACACTGCCGGTGAAAGCTACATACTGGTCACGATGAAATTGATCTGCAGAGCTCGAAATCGAGTGAAGCGATCTTCGCCAATCGACGCGTCGTTGGGAGGCGATGATGCGACACGGCATCGGCACAACGAGGACATCACCACCGCTGACGCAGTGGTGTACAGACGGGAGGAATGCGCCGGGGCCCGGATCGGGACGATTCGCGTCCTGGGCCAAGGCGACAAACCGTACAGTTCCTGGGCGAGATGCAATGCGCGGTGATGAGAAACCGGGGTGGCGTGCCGGAAAGAACCACGGACACGTACAGTACATACATGCATGCGTGCTTGTTCTCCGATATTGCTAGTGAACACACTGCCGCGAGGGCTTCCAGAAGGGCACCTCGTGATCCACCATGTGATGTGAGTTCGTGCGGACTCGACGTGATAGACTTATGCGCTTCACACCATCCACTCGTGCCAGCAGGTGATTCAGGGTGACCCCACGCGCGCGTGTGTGATTCCTCTGAATCGCGATGATGTGTGGCGATTTCGACCCATCCAATGTTCGAGCCCGCCCCCGCCTACCCGCGTATCGAGGCGACGCCACAAGACGCAGGTGAGCGGCACAGCCGTGAGCCAGAATCCAGATGCCGACAGGTTGATGGGCCCTGCGGAAGAATAGTTGGTGGAAAGGAAGGTCACGAGGCTTCGTGGGCGCTGCATAAGGCGCAGAGGACTCACCGTGGCGGCGACGGCCGAAAGAGCACCACGGAGATCGACTATCACTCACTCCTAACAGGACGAACTCTAGCCGATGCGAAGGAACCGGGTTCCAGAAGCAAGGGTTTGCGCAGACCGGTTCGCTGGGGTAATGACTGTCAATGCGGGTGGGAAGAGTGACGAGATGTGGTGTGGGCCCTGTGTTGGTTGTCGTTGATGTCGTCGGCCGAGAATCGTCACCATTGTTCGGGTTGTCTTAGATGGCAAAAAGTGAAAAGGAACGTGGCGGGCGAGAGCCAATGGGGTCGGGGCCTTCGGTGGTCATGTACGACACGCACACGGCTCGAGGATGGTGGTCGCTCAACATGGACGCCACTGATGCGATTTCAATGATGATTTTTGGTTCTTGGTAATGACAAGGATGGTCTTGTAAGTGATAGTGATCGCGCCAGCAGACGAAGCGGCGGACATCTTGACACTGGCGAGCATCTGACATAGGTCGTCTAGCTGACACCAAACCCTTCATTGCCCAACTCAACCGCGAGCTCCAATTTCTGCGCCAAGATCTCCTTGGAGGGATACCATGGGAGATACAACGTGCCGAAACAGGTACTGCACGTGGGGAGTTTGCCGTCCAACTCGATGCTCCCCCTCTCAATAACAAACTTGAGTGTCGATTCGCCTCCGAAAGGCACCCGCTCCAGGGCCGTTACGAACTTGAGCAGCTTCAGCTGCCGCTCCTCGGGCCAGCCGGCGACGATCGACCAGAACTCTTGGATGTATTGTGACTCGGCATCGCAATTCTCGTAAGTCGCCGCAGCTTGTAGTGCTTCGATGTCAAGTCGTGAAGAGCCTTCGAGTAGTCTCTTCGCCGAACGAGCTTTCAAGATCTGGAAGGCTGGATGATCAGGTCCGAAGATTCTGCGTATACCTTGGTGGAAGGAACGATACTGCGGTAGGACCGAAAGGACGGTGAGCCATGCGATGTATCCTTTTATGTAGTCCGCTTTGTTCTGCGGTGTCACCGGTTCGGGCGGTGTAGAAGAGTCGCACATGGTCCAGCCTCGCCAGGCGGCGGTGATGCCAAGATTCTGTACGGAATGTTTCATGCACTGTCCACCTTCCCCATCTACGAATGGCGACTTGCCGATGGTCGTGATGTCGTAGACGTGCAAGGTGGGTTCCAGGGGCTGTTGAAAGCGCAAGGAGTCTTCCGGGGATGAGGCAAGGCGTGTTGTGAGCCTGAGCCCGTTGGCTTCCACAGGATACACCCACTCCAGGTCCTCCAGGCTTTCGTCGGGTAGATTCCGCAGGCTGGAGGCGATTTCGGGGGCGAGATCCTCGATCCAGGAGATGTCCGTGTAGATGTCCAAGTCCTCGCGCGTCAGACTGTGGTAGAAAAAGTTCGGCAGGTTGATGGGCAGTGTGATACCGTTATACCAAGCCAGAGCGAAGAGCATCCCAAGCATTTCAAACATGTACAGCGGCTGAAGGCTTCCAGGGGCCAACCAGTAGACTCCGGTTCGAGGCTCGAGGACAAACAACTCTGGACGGTGGTCAGCGATGCAATGGGAGAACTTCCATTTCTGGTTCTCTTACGTTTATCTGGCACGCACGCCTCACGGCACACGAGGTTGAAGAACTCCGCTTGGACACCGCCGAGATCCTGCCCATAGTCGAGGTCATCTATTTCATTAAGGCGGACTCGCAGTGGTCGACGAAGCTCACTACTTCTTCGGTGCCACAGTTGGTCGAATGCGCCTTTGAGGACGTTGTCACGGCTAATGTTGAGAACGAAGAAATACTTCTCTCGTTGTCGAACGTCTTCGGGAAGGTCTAAGCTGCTTAGTTGCGGCAGTGCTTCGATCCTGTGGCGAAGAAGCTGCTGAGTCGTTCTCGTCGTTCCACTATCACGCAAAGATTGTCAATGGGCTTCAGCGTGATCGTAGGAAGGTCGTACCTCATCTGCAAGAAGTTGGCGGTTCTGAAATATGTCAATCGCTCGAAAGGGCGGAATAAGCCTTCAAAATCTAGGATGTGGTAGAAATTGAGATCATTGCCTTCACGTTGCCTGCGCTCCAATTTCAACCATGATCGCACCATCTTGAAGTCATCAACTCTCTTTCCTATGGCCGGCACGGGAATTGCGTCCGGCTCGTGTGTATACTCGGGAGCTTCACGCTTGAATTCGATCGCTTCCAACAAGAATCGGACATGTAACAAGCACTGCGCACACAATTCGAATCGTGTCAACACCGGATTGCCTTCCCATTTCCGTAGGAAAAGGACCTTGAGCCATACGTGTAGCTCATATTTGTGTGCTGCAGATAGCTCCCACAGCTTTGTCTCAAACATGACGAAGATGCTTGATAATGTGTTGGTCTCTGGCGGTGAATTGGGAAGGGGCGTCGACGACGATATATGCTTCTTGAGCAAGAAGTCCCTGTTAGAGAAACCCTTCCTTTCGGAATTTGTAATCATCTCAGACGATGCGTCACTTGACGAAGATGAGTCCTGCACAGCAGACCCGTCCCGCCCAGCGGACAAGACCCTCGGGACGTGGTGGCCGAATTCGCTTTCGTATATATCTTGAAAGATACAACGTTGTGTATACACCTTGATCGCTCGCTCCAAAAGATCAATGAGGTATTCTTGATTGAGAGTATCTAGCACGTCGATGACATCTTTCTTGTACTGGCGGTCATGCAGTGGCCCGTAGCGAAGCGGGTAGCCGCTACTATCGCTGATGCAGTGCTGTAAAACATACTTCCATGCCTCGGGGTTTTGGTTTGGGCTCGAAGCAAACACAAAGTCTAATGAGGCAAGGATCGCGTCAAGGAATTTTTGGTTCGAGTGGATGATGCGCCCTGGCGTCACCTTACGCGGATCAGAGCCTTCCAATTCATCGAGTCGGCGATGCAGATCATTGAGAGCTAAAGCCTTTTCATCCAGACGAAGGTCGAAGGGTGTCTCGAGAGACGTCGCTCGTTCGACCGCTGTTGTGGCTGCGGTAAGCTGTGCCCAAGAAGAATGATCTAGTATGTGTCCTAGCTCGGCTCTGAGCGGATTTGGAAACGCTCTGGCGTAGTGTGGACAAATTCGAGTCTCTGGGTTCGGACTGCTACAGATGGATAATGCTATCACCCGGGCGGAGAGTACTCTGTAACGTCGGACCGGTCGTGGACGATTGATATTTTGGCGCCCAGTATGGCAGAGCACATGAGTACAGGCGGGATGGTTGCAGCCATTGCGGAGTTGGCCTGTGAGGAGGGAAAGGAGAAGCTGGAACTCTGGCACGTGTCGGGCTGGGGCCGTCAGATTTGGTGAACGGCCACCGCTCGAATCCATAATAACTGTTAACTAGTCGGACTGCGCGAGTGCTGACGCCGTACGAAGATGTATCATTCTGAACGTGTAGCGGAGTGGTCTTGCGAGGGCGGGTCCTGGCGTAGCCTCGAACGATGATGATAGGTGTAAAGTGCGAACCTGAACATCGTCGCTACCTGGTAAATAGTACAGTACTTCCATCTCGTGGAAGTCGTGCAGATGGTGGCTTGGGGTTTGATGTTGCAGTAGCGCCGCTCTGCACGCGGGGCCCGGCCCGGACCATCGAGGAACGAATCCGAGATAGCATGTAACAAGCAAGGCACGGTAACGAATTAAATTAACAAAGGTAGTCAAAGCTCAGCAGGAGTAGTCAATGTTCTAAACTCATTTTTTGGCCAAGCGAGGCATATGCTATTTGACATTATCAGCGCTTCGAGTGGCGCTGGGCGCAACCTTGTTCCGAAGGCGGAGCCCGGTACGCCTCACAGACCGACGATACGATGTTATAGTGCGGCCAGTGTGGCAGCGAGCTTACTTGAAGCAAGCCTCATATCTCGTACAACGTGAGACATCATTTTCTACTGTAGGGAAAGCTCTAGCGCTTGCGACCCGGGTTTCAATGAAAGATGGCCCATCTCGCCGGAGCAACTATTCCGCCGATCCCCCGCCCCGCCTCAACACCCCATCAGCTCTCGAATCATTATGAAGTAACTCACATCTCTTATAAGTCCACTTTTCCTGTCCCGTCAATAACACTGCTAAATCACGAAAACCGAAACCTCTCAGCCAGTCCCTCGATATGGAGGCCGTCTACTTAGATCCTCAAAACCAGGACTTCGTGGATTCTTTAAAAGGAACACAGCCGCTGTACGAAAAGTCCTTTGTTGAAGCACGCGCAGTACTCGAAGATGTACAGGGTTACGAGCCATCATCGGACATTTCACAAGAGATCATCAAGGTGGAGGTCGCAGACGGCTTCGTCGACACGATCATATTTAGACATGCCAAAGCGACAGGAATCATGAAGACAATTTTCTACACGCATGGTGGCGGATGGATCCTGGGAAGGTAAGCTCTATACTGTGCTCCGTATTCGCATATACGACGACTAATCGTGATCGCTTTTCAGTCCGACAGCACATGGACCTCTAGTCGAGGATCTCGCTCGTGAGACAGGCGCAGCGGTGGTATTTCCATACTATACTCCGGCTCCTGAAGCTCAATACCCGACACAGTTTGAACAAAGCTATGGCGTGTTGGAGTACATTGTCAAAAATGCTTCGAATCATAATCTCGATGCTCGAACGATCGGTCTAGCCGGCGATAGCGTTGGTGGTACGTGCAGCTAAGGGGTCAAGAGATTACTATTGCCATGCTCACCAACATTCTGACAGGGAACATGGCTATCGCGATGGCTCAACTTGCACAATCTCGCTCTTTGCCAACAAAGATTGCACATCTGATTCTCTTCTATCCTGTTACTGACACACACCGCAAGTCTGAGACGTACAAAACTTTCAAAGATGGGCCATATCTGACCGAGAAAACCATGGATTGGATGATCGGGGCTTTCTTGCCCAACCAAGACGATAGGCGAAGCGCCCTCGCATCCCCTCTAGAGTTCGCTTCCGATGAGGTCTTGAGAGCGTTTCCGCCCACCACAATATTCCTTTCTGGAGCAGATCCTCTCATCGGGGAGGGCGAGGCATTTGGCCGTCGTCTTCAACGTCTTGGGGTGGATGCGGCTATCCTCAAAGCTGAAGGTGTCATACATGACTATGTGTTGTTGCAGCCAGTGCGAAAGAATGCAACCGCGCGTGCTGTTGTGGAGCTCGCTTCGCTGAAGCTTCGCCGTTCTATCGAATCGTCCGCTTAGGGTTGTTGCTCTGCTGCGGTGTACACACGGCAGCAGGTCTCCGCGTTCGCGATTACGGCATCTTCGGGGTTGCGCACATAACTGGCCATCGAATTGGAACAAGTCAAATCCATGATGAAGTGAAAGAAATGCCTATATTACCCGCATGCACAGTACAAACAGAATATCTCTGGAAATAAGAGCCTACAGCATCCATAGAGGAAATAGCAGACTCAATATGCAGCGTACAAATACAGACACGAGATCGGCATGTCGCTCAATCTCTCCGCGCATCGGTGGCGGTATCTGGAACTCTGAGGCGAATGCTGCAAACATGAACAGTGATCCTCCACAGCCTCGGGACGGATGTTCCCAGCGTGTAAGAAGCTTGATTTTCCAGGTAGACTCGACTGCTAACAAAAATCAAGGTTTCCCTACTACAACATTCTCGTCTGTAGCCGAGTACTTCCGCTATGTCACTCGAGGTGACCGCATTCATCTTTACAAGCAGTGGAACTCGATCTATGACAGCGCCGATGCAGCTCTGAAGTTGATGATCAATATTAGAATGCAGCATGTCGTCTTGCTTCACAAATAGCATTGCTGGATCATAATGACGACCCGTTCAAGCTCGTTTGTGATGACTTTATACCAACCAACAAGATCGTTAACAACATAATGGACCTCGAGATCGTTATCGTGCTCGATCAGGCCTGGTCATATACCGGCTCTAAACAAATTTCTGATCTCTACTGCTTTGGTTGGTTTTGAGCCTGCCAACCGGACAGAATACATATGATGAACGACTTTAACGCTACAAGAGGAACTTAACAATCTATTAGGACATACTCGTTGAAGAGGAGAAGATATCAAAGTACAATAAATTCAATTTGGGGTGCGCCTTTTACAATGCGAAAGAAATGTATTGTTAATTTTCGACAGACCGAACGAAAGGCGAGTCCCATCATATAGGCCAAAGGTGATTTCGAATTGCATAAGACCCTCTAGGAGTCCGCGGGAGTTGCGATGTAGCATAAGCAACAATAAGTTCAGCTTGCATCGATGATTCAATTGACAAATGTTACCCCAGTTCATTGCTGTTTCTCACATCCACCATCGCGATGCTGCTGCACATGACTCAGATGCTCGCTTATTAATGTTTCACATGAGTCACGACACGCGTCTGTTCCTTTCACTTTCACGACTTTGTACCTAAGTACATCTTTTGCTTTCGTCTTTGCACTTGTAATCAACGTGTTCATGCTCATCGTCACAAACAGCTCGGCAAAGGCCTTAGGAACTTGATATGGGTCTTGTTAGCTATTGTTGATCAATTTTTTCTTTTGATAGTTTTATGGAACTAAAACGTCTCCGCTGCCGGCTTGTACTCTCGACGAATTTAGGGCAAAGGATCGTCGGCGTCGGTCTTCAAAATTTTGGTTTGAGATTGGACTTCCGACAAAGGCACTCCGGCGGCGGTGAAAAGGGCATTTACTGCAAGCATGGCGTCAGATACAAAAGCGAAGGCACTGCCGCCGAAAGTGGCGGCAATGCAGGCGAAGAAAAAGCGCAAACTTGAAAACGCTGCCAGTGGTGGAAAAATCGTCAAAGCAAGCAAACAAAAAATTAATGTCGCATCGCAAAAATGGTCTCGAAGCTCGACGATAGACCTCAGAGATGACTTTGAAGGTCTTCACGGATTTCTTGAAGAGCTCAGTGATGTCGAAGTCCAGAGGGACGACTCTGGTCATATTTCGTTCTACAAGCAAACTGCGTCTACGGCGGACGGGGAGCAAGCCGAGCGCAATGATGACGAAGAAAGAAACAAAGCAGAAGACGACGATGCCTGGTCTGGGTTCGACGACGACGATGAAGTTCCGGAGCCGCAGAACAAGAAGCGAAAGCAAAGCGCCTCCACCAAGACCGAGAAGCCATCCAAGAAGCAGAAGCCAGCGCCCGAACCGAAAACTCAGCCTCAAGCCGCGGATGTTCAAAATGTAGGCGGTTTCGCGGCCTTGGTCGAAGAGGATGACGATTCTGCCGATGTCTCCGCCTGGCGGGATCTCAAGCTTTCTCCGGACACAGTAGGCTCACTGGCAAAGCTGAAATTTACGAAGCCAACGCCGATTCAGCGCGCTGTAATACCAGCGATCATGGATGGACACGATGTCATCGGCAAAGCATCTACGGGCTCGGGCAAGACTCTTGCATTCGGAATTCCTATTCTTGAGCGGTTTCTCGAAAATGCAGGCAAGCGCAATCAGAAAGTCGAGGGAAAATCTCCTCTAGCACTCTTACTGTCACCCACTCGAGAACTCGCCCATCAACTCAGCAAGCATCTCAACGCCCTCTTCGACGGACTCGTAGACCGGAAACCAATCGTTGCAACCTTGACTGGAGGACTGTCATTACACAAACAGCAGCGTATCCTCAAGGATGCCGATATCATCGTTGGTACTCCTGGTCGAATCTGGGATATTCTTGGCCAGGACAAGAAGGTTGCAAAGTCTCTCCGTCGCCTTGGCTTTCTCGTGCTTGATGAAGCCGATCGTCTGCTTGGAGATGGACATTTCAAGGAAGTCGAAGAGATCTTGAATGCGCTTGATAAGGTCGACACAAACGAAGATGAGGATGAGCAGGAAGCTGAAACTGAGGAAGAAGACACTGATGATGCCAAGTCTCTTCGTCAGACCTTGGTGTTCTCTGCAACCTTTGACCGTGACCTCCAACACAAGCTTGGAGGCAAGCGCGCGCATAACGACAACAACCTGCTGTCCAAGAAGGAATCAATGGAATATCTTCTTTCGAAGCTGAACTTCCGCGATGAAGTTCCAAAATTCATTGACGTGAACCCGGTCACACCCTTGGCAAGCGGCTTAAAGGAGGGTCTTATCGAATGCTCCGGAACAGAAAAAGACCTCTATCTCTACGCACTCCTTCTGCTCTATCCCGCCTCCCGGACTATGGTCTTTACCAATTCCATCAGCGCCGTCAAGCGAATCACGCCACTGCTACAGAACCTCGAGGTCAACGCTCTACCTTTACACTCCGGGATGATACAAAAGGCTCGATTACGCTCAGTCGAGAGGTTCACCGAAAGCAAGAATGGCAACAAGGCCGTCAAGTCTTCTGTACTGGTCACGACAGATGTTGCCGCGCGAGGACTCGACATTCCAGACGTAGAATTGGTGATTCATTACCATCTCCCTCGCGCCGCTGACACCTATGTACACCGATCTGGACGCACAGCCCGTGCCGGAAAGCAAGGCTCATCCATCCTTATCTGTGGTCCAGAAGAAGTTGGAGGCGTGCGTCGGCTCGTGGCCAAGGTCCACGCACAGTCTGCGATCGCCAGAACTGAAGACGCCTCTGACGCGGCCAAGCAAGGCTTCTACATCCGAACGCTCGACATTGACCGACGCGTGGTCGCACGGCTGAAGGAGCGGGCAACGTTGGCGAAGAAGATCGCCGACGCCACTATCGCGAAGGGCAAACAAGCCAAGGAGGATGACTTCCTGCGGAAGGCTGCGGAGGAGCTCGGTGTAGACTACGACAGCGAGGAGTTCGAGCAGCAGGCTACTGGAAAACGCGGTCGCGGCGGTGGGCGCAAGAAGAAGGAGCGCGAGGCCCGCGGGATCACGAAGGCGGAGATGGCGGCAGCGAGAGCCGAGCTCAGCTCCTTGCTGAAGCAACGAGTCAATGTTGGTGTCAGCGAGCGGTACCTGGCTTCCGGCCGTGTCGATGTGGACGAGCTACTTCGGCAGCAAGACGCCGGCGATGGAAAGACGGGAGAATTCCTGGGCACGGTCAATAATCTTGGGCTGGATGATCTTTGAAGCAGCTATCGCTTATGTAAATTTAGACCCTCCGCACCGCCCTCATATTCCGACATATCGTACTCGTTTGGGTACTTCTTGATGTGGCTTCGAAGCTTCTCCATCTGCTCTTGTTGCTCCTCCGTCGGTTCCGCGTAGACATCGCTCATGAGGTGGCTCAGCGCCGGTTTCTTCTCCTTCTCCGCCTTTTTGTATGCCGTCAGCACGCTTTTTCGTGCGTCCGCCCGCAGCGCTTTGTCTTTCTCCTCATTCCAGATACCCTTGCCTTCCATCCACTTTCGTAGCCGGGTGATGGGATTATCCCGACGCTTCCAATCCTCAACCTCTACCTTCGCGCGGTAGGCAAACGAATCATCCGACGTGCTGTGATGCGACACGCGGTAGCTCATCGCCTCGATCAAAACCGGCTTCCCGCCGTCTTGGAGAGCAAGCTCTCGAGCCCGGCGTGTCACTTCACGCACAGCGAGAATGTCATTACCATCCACGCGAATCGTGTCGATGCCATATCCGACACCTCGCGAGGCGATACCATCTCCACGGTACTGCTCCAGGGTCGGCGTGCTGATCGCGTAGCCATTGTTCCGACAAATGAAAAGGACAGGGCACGACCTGGTCGCTGCAATGTTTAAGCCCGCGTGGAAGTCGCCTTCCGACGCCGCACCCTCGCCGAAGTAGCACGCAACCACACGTTGCTCATCGGTCGGGTTCTGCGCATTCTGCACCTTCACCGCGTACGCGGCGCCCGACGCATGCGGAATCTGAGTCGCCAGCGGACTGCTGATCGTGTGGATGTTCAGCTTCTTGCTTCCATAATGCACCGGCATGTTCCGTCCCAAACCCGGGTCGTTCTTGGTCGCGAACAGCTGCGCCATGAAGTCTTCGTGCGTGAAGCCGCGATACTGGAAGATGCCGGTCTCTCGGTATTGCGCAAAGATCGGGTCATTGGGGCTCAGGGAGCTCGCGCTACCCACCGCGATGCCCTCCTCGCCGGCGGAGACCATGTAGAAGCTGATGCGGCCCTGTCGCTGCGCATCGAACATGATCAGGTCCATGACAGACACGTTCACCATGTCAGAATACAACCGCACGACTTCGGATTCGCTGATGTTGGGCTCGTCGCGCGCTCTGTCGACGAGGACTCCTTCCTGGTCGAGGATCCGGAACGTGGGCATGACATCGTTCTCGGTCGCACGGGAGAAGTTCAAAGTCGATGTGAATTTCGAGTTAACGGCGCCAGGAAAATGCACCCTGCCACTCACAGTCAATATTCTGTGACTTTTGATCGTTCTGTGCGGGCATGGAACTTACCGATCCGAGCCTGGTCGTTGTGACACGGAGCTCCACCTCCGTTGACATCTCGTGCAGACTGCATTTCTTGGTGTACTCAAGGGCAAGCCGGGAGACCGCAGGGTCTTCTCCAGCGCCCGTATTGATCGATTGAGTGCCATTCTTGAGATTGCTCTATTGCGGGTCGAATGCTGTTGTGAAGACTGAAAAGGCGATATCTACTGCGAGAAATCAGACTATCGCTTACCTGCGGCTTTACGCTGACAGCAATCGACAAGCGGGCCCGGCCTGGCGTGACGCCATTGAGAACGGATTATGTCAGCCTGCTACCGCACTTGATGATAACCCTAAGAAGATTCTTAGGGTTATCATCGACATCTTAGGGTTACCTTCAAGGCTACCTCATTATTCCTTAGTTCCTTGATCACAAGAACAAACATGAGCTGAGCGCATGAATAAATATACCAGTTCGAGACGTGGTGATGGCACAAAACATGACATACCAAGCAGAGAAAGGAATTCGCGCGATTCCCGACATCGTTGTGTCGTGAGCATTCCAATAACACATCCTCACGAAGGCTATGACAGACTGTGTACCGTCAAGTTTTGGCATCAGCAACGCATATATTCCACACGTTACAAAAAAACTCTTATTGACTACCCTATGTTGACAACTCTCTTGTGATCTGCATCCGCTCCTGGTGAAATTGCCTGTGGTCGCAATGTATCCTGAATAGATGCACTTGCTGCGGCTATTCGAGGCTGTGCAGCGCCACAGGCTTGCTTGCGCCTGCGAATCGAGTGGAATCGCCTGACCAACAGCCTTATCACTTGAGTAAGTGAGGAGTGACCAGATTTTGCATTTATCACTCATAGACTACGTTTTTGACGGTATTTGATTTGATGCCCGATCCTGATCCGTAGCAGTTCCACATCTTTCGACCGACTGAGGAAGCGGTCGAGAAAAATGGCAACGAATCACACTGGCAGCAATGATCAGCAGCTCCGGCAAAGACGGACGCAAGCATATGCATTACCATGTAAGTCGACTGGGCGATCCATACTACTTCCTTGTAACTTATGCTCAAAACACCACGAAGTGACCGCAGATTGCATCGTCAGCACGAAGTACGGCGGACAACCTCTGCAGGACAGCGAATTATTGCAGCTTGCCGATTCCCTCGCGAAAGCGGAGGATATTCTGTTCCAGATCCTGAATGTCGCTTACATCTCAATTCTCAACGGTGTACTCAACAAAGACGATGTCAGCGCGCAAGTTGATGCCCGGCACTCATCCGCGCAGCTCAATGAAGTCACGGAGCAGATCCACGCGATCCAGTCCGGCACTGAGCAGTTCGTCGACACTTACCTAGCCGACCAGCGAATCCTCCAGCTATACACGCGGGCGGCCCGCATCGTCCCACAGCTCCTTAAAGCTGATGATCCCATCAATGCCCCAGGCTACTCGGCGTGGTGTCGGAGGTCGGTGGGACAGCTTGTCGATGCGCTGTACCAGACCTGGCAGGACCTTGCACGTGCGGCAGCGCAGGGGTTGATCAACGACGACACTGCCACTGCGCTTCGACGTAAGTTGCAGATCTATGAGGACATCTTGACTCCTGTATTGCGAACCTGGAACGATCCCCGTGCGGTTCATTCATGGTACGATAGTCTTGCAGGCTCTTGATAGAGCGCACGAACATGGCTTAAAGGAAGGCCGCTGATAGGGTGATGTCCAGGCGCGAAATCATTGCAATCAGGTCTCAGACTTCCAACACGCCCTCAAAAGGAATATCGACGGTAGGTGGCTCTTGCGTTTTTCTTGTGATGCACGGCCGAGTCTAAAATTTGAGAACTAGAACGTCCAACGTTACTCCAGCACACTCTGGTTGACCGTCTTCGCCACGATCTGCAACATCGCGACCTTCGCCCTGGCATATCACTACTCCGAAACGGACGCCGGCACCGCCCACGACAGTGATTTCTGGCTCCTGCTTCAAAGCAGCATCATGCAATGCTTCGCGCTGATCATCGCCGGGAGCGCGCTGTGGGACAAGGCCGCGTCGTGGTGGTCGATGTGGTGGTGGCTCGGACCCACTATCATCGCTTTGGTAGCCTCCGTGACTGCAGTCCCGCTGTACGTTTCGGCGCCGATGGCCTGGAGTGGGTTTGCGACGACGGTGGCTAGTATAGTGCAGGCGTTCATGACCGTGCAGCTGGCGGCAATTCGTCGATAGATGGTGAAGCATGAAGTGTGAAGTCTTGCGCCTCTGTGTACCTTTGTGTACCGCCTAACACATTGACCATGACAGACGAGAATGGATTGCCGTGCTTACTCAATTCATCATGCGGCCTGATAGCAGTCGATAGTGCAATTGGTGAATACAAGTCTGTGTGAAGCGCCATTATTTCCCTACGACCATAAGTGACTTGATACGCACAAGCCCGGCCGACATGTTTTGGTGGAAAGTGGCTCGGGATAGAACTCACTTCACGACAGGTCAAGTATCAGCACGCTGGGCACGACCATTGCTCACATGTAAGCTTTTGTCGCCGCGGACACTTTGCAAGAGCAACGTACTCCCACACGCCACATCGCCCACCGTCCATGATGTTCGCCTCTGACTCTTCCGAGCTGAGCTTGAAGCTAGGAATGATTCAAGGCATTCCGCAGAGATTCCGGTCCGCTCTCCCAGAAATCCAATACCACCAGCGCTGCTCCGCCTCAACTGTTGGGACCTCTTGTCCACCACGCCTCCGCGCCGAACACCAGTATCGTGAGAATTAGAAGACCGACTTTGGCGCTCATCAAATACAGCTTCTGAAACTCGGGTTGATGTGTTGCGATGATGACGACCATCAAGACCCAGATGGCAAACATGATGCCAATTTGTTTCCTGATGTGCAGCGCTTCTCGCTGATCCCGATCCGCGTCAACGGACGCGAAGTTCGCTGGCGCATCCATCTTGGATTTGGTAGGCGCTGCTGAGGGTGAAGGTCCTTTTACTCTGACTCAGAGTGCGGTGCTTTGTGCTATATTGCAGCAGTTCCTTCAATTGTCAGAGACGCAGGCTCAGTAGCAAAATTCGCGTGAACACCTGTCGCTCGGGTGAAAGGAAGGATTTCACGGCGTCTTCAGGCAGGAAATATTGCGAAGGCGACACGAACTCTTTGAGCACTGTTGTTCAGTACCCAGATCATATGTCTGATACCACTCTTGCGCAATCGGGCTATGACCATACTGCGCCGCAATGGTCAACATTTCTCAGTGGGGAAGACTCAGCTGACGGGGATCGTCGCTCAGCTTTCGCGCGTCCTCCATTTCACTCAGAGCGCGGATAAATGCAGCGAAACCGAATCTCTAGAGTCGAAGCATCACAGACGTTCTTCGTTCGAGATCGCTGAATGCGCCCGCCAAGTATGCATTAAATTCCATTGTTCGTGATCCGAATCCGGAAGTTTCCAGAACAGCCAAAGTTCGAAAACGCCACACTCCCACCCATGCAAAGCCACCTGCAATCTTGAATGCCTTGCCCTCATCATCACCATCACTCCTGCAGCACTTCCACCGCGAAAACCCAAGACACCGCCATCAGTAAAGCAACCTTCGCCATCAGGAAGAACTCGGGCTCAAACTCCGGCTGATGCGTTCGGACGATCACGATGGTCAACAACCCCGTCGCCACGATGAGACCAAGTTGCTTGTTCCTGTAAAATGTTCGCTGTTGTTGTCGTTGGGTGGACTGCTGCAAATCGTCGAATCCCACGAGGCCACCGGCAGTGCTGTCACTGGATGATTGGTGCACGTCTCGTTTTTGGAGAAGGGAGTCCATCGAACCTGCACGGAGTGCTTCCGGTGAGGCTTGTACCGCTCTTCAGACCGGCGCATCGATAGCCGGTGGCGCCGTACGGAAAGCGAAGATGTTCTCTCACGGACAAGCCGATGCGGCTAGATTTGTGGATGATTGAATACGGTATGTTTAAACGATGTAGAGTGCGTGACATTGTCGCTGCGACCGTGGGCCGAGTCGGACGCCAAACTAAGCCCCACTATATTCTTGGGAGTATGTCGATCATCGGACTACCGTGCCGCACGACTCAGGGCTATGCTGTTCTCGACGTTGAGCAGAATGCAACCAAAACCGCAGTGTGTATACACGAATGCTAGAAGAAACCAACTCGCTAAGATCTTGCAAAGCCATGTGATCCCCATTACTCCCACCTCGCCGTGCGACTTCACCTCACACCCGCGCCTCACAACCGACGAAGGTTCCACTCCTTCCCGCCGCCCCTCATCATGATTCCATTCGCCCATCCACAACCCTCACCCTCGTCCTCAGCTCCGGCTTCACCCAAAGCCTGAGCAACTTACACTTCTCCATCCAATCCTCCTCACCTTCCAGCAGTTCAAGATCAAAACTCCACACCAACTTCGCGAGAATCAACCTCATCTCCGCATACGCCAAATTCCTCCCCAAACACGCTCTCGGACCGAAACTGAACGGCTGCAGCGCCGCGCGACGGTCATGCTTGAACTTCTCCACGGTCGCCGCATCCGCACCCGTCGACTCGTCTAACCACCGCTCCGGGATGAACGACTCCGCATCGACGAAATTCTCCTCGGAGTGGTACGCGGCGAATTGGCTGACAGACACCGCAGTGCCTTCCGGGATGTACGTGCCGGAGATCGTCTCGCCGCCGGGGCCGACTTTCCGGACGAAACCGGCGGGGACGGGAGGGAAGTAGCGGAGCGACTCGGTCAGCACGGCGATGAGGTAGGGCAGGCGGTTGACGCGGTCGAGGGTGATTTCGTCGTACGAAGCAAATGCGGAGCGGATCTCGCGTTGCAGCTTCTGGGTCACTGCCGGGTGGCGCATGAGCAGGAACGAAGCCCCCGAGAGCAGCGTCGCTGTGGTCTCCGAGCCGGCCGTCAGCATCAGGGTCGCATTAGCTTTGATCTCCGGCAGGGCGAGGGTCGGGGCCGGGTTTCCGTTCGCGTCCTTGTGGTGGGTGTTGTGCGCCAGGATCTCCGTCATGAAGTCCGGCCGCGACAGCTCCTCCGGCGGGCGCGCGATGCGCGCCTCGACTTGCGTGGAGACGTACCGGGCGAAGTCGGCGCGCTGCGTCAGCACGTTCTTGTTCTGCACGAGGTGCATCCGGAAGGGCCGCAGCCAGGGCAGGATCTGGAGGGTCTGCATCACCGTCGAGGAGATGACGGTGTCGAGGAGCAGGGTCAGGTACTTGTGCGTCGCGTTCTCGCGTAGACTGCCGAGCGGCTCGCCGAGCATGAGGTCGGTGATGATGTCGAAGGTCGTCCAGTTGTACCACTTCACGAGGTCCTGGGCAGCGTGGGGTTCCTTGGAGACTTCACGCTTTAGACCCGTGATAAGTTGGTCGGCGTAGTCTTGAAGAAGGGTCTCTTGCGCGGCGAGAGCCTTCTCGCTGAATGCGTGCGCTAGGACCTTGCGACCGCGCGAGTGGTCGGCGTCATTGGCCATCAGGATCGAGTGCGTGCCTTGGACCGGTGGTCCGTACCATTGCGGATCTTTTTGCATGTTGACGTGTCCCTTCAGCTTGCCGGTGCGGAAGCCTGAACGCATAATGTCAGTAAGATGGAGGGAGAAAGGCGTCGGAGGTTGACCATACCATAAATATCCGGAAATGCCGTCGCCGCGCTAGTGAATGAGACCTCGCGCGGCGAGATGCGCACGACATCGCCGTACTTCTTGTGCAGACGGACGGTTTCGGATACAGTGGCGCCGGACAGGAGCATGCGCACGTAGGGAAACCAGGACAATGCCGTGAGCTTCGGGCCGGGAATGTGGCTCAATGGACCATACTTGATGTCGTAGATGGCTTTGGTGAGGAAGTAGCCGAGAGACTGGTAATTTGTCAGTTTCCTTATTGCGAGGCCATTCGACATGTACATGACTGTGTGGTTCGCTTACCAGCACTGCGAAGCTGCCAATGAGGACGAGCGGCGAAACCATTTTGGCTTCTTCTGTGACCTCCATTATGAGGTGAGGAATACTATAGGCGAGAATGCTAAGTGACGCTAATAGACAGTGAGGTGGTGTTGTTGTACAGTCATAATGAGATGAGGGTAGTGGGCATGATGGCAGGTATATATCCTTTCGTACACAGTGCTACATGGTGTGAGGTTACATGGGTGAAGGACCGCGAGTAGCACGCCTAGCTCGATCAACTCCACACGTCATGAAGTGGGTGGACGCCTGACGGGTCCACTCTGGCGATTTTTCGGCGCCGGTTTGATGGTAATTCCGGACAAGCAAGGTCCTGAAGCTCATGATTATGCGATTACTCTGCACCACAGCTCAAGCGCAGCAAAGCGTCTTCGGCCGTACGGCGTGGCGCATATCGGTTTGTGGCATTGTTCGGACCCGGCCTCGGGGTCGGTCAGACGTGGGAACCGGCGCCGATGGGGATAACAGGAGACAAGAATGCGGGGATCTCGCGTTTAACGCCGCGCTGCGATCACGGACTACTACTAACAGGCTATGCGGCATGACCTGCATGGGAGGAGATATTTCCAGCGAAGATCTGCAGCGGCTTGCAGCGGCTTCGAATTCGCATGCCTTTACCACATCCAGAATTTCCCACCGAATGATTGGCTGGGAACAGCTGTGAGAGGCCTGAATCATCGAAGGATTGATATGATGAAGCTGTGCATGTTGTACGATGATCCTTCTTTGTTGGAAGATATCACTGATTGATAATCTGTGAAAAAGTTCATTGTGTGGTGGATATCAATACAAGCATGAGTGGTGAATATGGCTCAGTCGATCTCAACCCCGGAATGACGAGCCGACCGTGCCGACTTCCGATCACGGACAATGAATTAAAGAACACCGCCTACGGATCATGAAGTTCCTGCTTGGGACGTCAATCTCGCAGGCTAGATGAGGTGAGTAGGCCCAGGGTTTCGCGACGGGCGCGTGTCACCCTCGCGAACTCGGGGACTTTCCTTCAGTGGATGTTGCGGAGCGTTACGATGCCTCACTATGCAGTCGGGACGTCACGTTCATCGCGACGAGACCCCGTGAAAACTTCACGAAGGATTGGTGACCGGATGCTTTTTTGTGCAGGATGCGCAGGCTGATGAGCATCATGAAATGTCTATAGTGTGGGTCGACCAGTATAGACGCGTCGTTCGGAAGAAGTGAATAAAGGGGACCCGGCATTGGGTTTAGATCTCTCGATGCCATCCACCTGAGATTTTGCAGTTGGTAGATGGAGGCTGGGGTCTCTGACTTGGGCAATGCACTGCCCGGCGCAGAGATGGTGATTCTCAACGCTACTTTGAAGCCCGAACGGAATGCAAGTTAGAGGCGCACGTTTCGCGCGTTCACGTGACAGCGGGCTTCCAACCATGATTACGCCGGATTAGCGGCGATTGGATGGCGGTGTCGAGTTCAGCTGTCGGCTGGCGCGCCCGTGCTAGATGCGGCTCTATCAAATTGGGGCCTGGAGGTAATCACCGGGTCATGTCTAGTGCACTCGTCGTCGTCGACATCTTTGCCGCACCCTCATGGAGGCCGCTGTCCGCTGGTCGCCCCATTCGACCCCGGATAGAGAGCGGTTCTTGATCATTGTTCGTATAATCCCGGAGACTCGTTCGCTGTCATCAGCCGAGGAATGCCCTTCCTATAGTAATCATCCAATGCAACTAACAACACCTGCCAATAGGGTCTCAGCGACCACACCTTGACCCTCAACCAAGTCGACCGCCGTGTGGGTCGCGACGCTGTCGAGTGCCATGTCGTGACGCGGCAGCCGCACCTCGTCGGCATTAACGCCTTCGACTGGTTCCGCAACGACGAGAGCCTAGTCGTGCTGGGCCTGAAGAACGGCTCCGCGAACCTGATCCGCCTGCGCGAGCAGCAACAACCGCAACAGCCGCAGCAGCAACATGAGGAACAGTCGCCGATCGTCGCGCAGTTCAAGCCGCGCCAGGAGCGCAAGTGCAACTCCATCGCATCGAGCACCGACAATTGGCTCGCCGTCGGCCTTGACCGGACCCGTGCCGATCCTCAATGCCTGAATATCTTCGATGCGACCATCTCGGGCCAGATCCAGCCAGAGCCGATCCGACGATTGTGTAACAACGAGCCAGTGACGAGTGTGCGCTTCTTTCCCACGCACCCACAGGAACTGCTTGCGGCCGCACAGCGGAGCGTCATCCGATTATATGATCTACGAGGTATGTGCAAATGCGTCATGAACCATCTCTATTCCGTCTTGAGACCGACAAACTCTAGACGGGTCGCCCGGCAACAATGCTGCTGCGCAGACTACGACTCGCAACGTGCACAACATCTCCATCGACCCGCTCGATGAGAACTACTTCGCCTCGTGCGGGTCCACCGGCGAGCCCACGGCGACGATCTGGGACAAGCGCTGGATGCTGCAGAGTATTCCGGGCGGCAACATGACCGGTACAGCCTACGACTTCCGCTCCGTCGTCGATACCCCCGGTGCCTCGATCTGGGGCATGCGATACTCAGGCCAGAAGCGCGGTCGACTAGCCCTCTGCTCCAGTGCCGGGGAACTCCGCGTCATCGACACCGTCGAGGGCCGACAGTCGAACATCCAGAACTCAAGCTACCTCCCCACGAACCCGTATGGCGGCCCCGGTTGGACGTTCAACCGCTACGTCTCGCAGATCCGCAGCGCTGTGCCACCCTACGATGAGAAGCGCGACGGTTCCACCGCACAAGCGAAGGTCGTCGCGTTCGACTGGGTCGCCAGCGCGCGGCCGACGCGCGAGCAGTCGCTGATCGTGCTGCGGCCGAATGGCAAGGTACGGTTGTTGCAGGTGCCCAGCGTGATCGCACATGCGACGGTGACGGCGCGGAACGATTTCAGCTTGGCGTACGATGATGTGTCCATCACCGAAACGAAATCGGCCGGAGAAAGTGTACGACCCCAGGCGCCGTATGAGCAGGGGACGAGCGCGGAAGATTTTGGCCCGACGACGTATAAGGGTGAGGAGGAGCAGCGTGGCAAGCGGAAGTGTGGCCGCGATTCGCCACATATCGCACGTCTTCTCGCACCGTCGATGCTGCAGCGGGAACGCTGCCGCAGAGGGTACCTGTTCAACTGCCAGCTGAATCGAGAAATCGTCGCGGGCAACTGGCAACTCGAACGGCTGTGGGAGATTGTCGGTCGGTTCCGCGAACAGGCAGCGCATAAAGGAATGGTTGCCGAGTCATTAGATCTCAGCTACGTCGGCGTGGCGGGAATCTGGTCGGAGAAGATCCATCTCGGCCCGCAACGTCGCCTCTCAGAATCACCCACCACGATCGGAGACGCCATCGTCGGCTTGAACGTCTCCCTCGACATCCCGGCGTTCGAAGGCCAGCGCACCGAGTTTTCCGAGCACCGCCAACTCTGCCTCGCGCTGTGCGGCTGGAAATTCACCACCGACACGCTCGAGGCGGAATGCCAGGAGCTCATCGACCGAGGCCTCTACTACCAAGCCATCGTGCAGGCCGTCCTGCACGGCTACACGCACATCGCGCTGAATCTCTTGAGAACTCTGATTCGTAGCAAGACGGTGCCAAACATCGGTCTCAATGCCCTCCTCGCCTCAGACTCCATCAATGCCGAACAGCGCGAGATGTGCCTCTGGATGTCGGCCGACACGGACGATCCGGCGCTAAAGGCGCTTCTCACGTACCTCGCGACTGGCGACTGGCGTGATGTCATGAAGACGAATTACCTGCACCTGGGCTACCGTGTCTCCCTGGGGTTGAAATACCTCAACGACACCGAGCTCGCTGGGTTCTTGCAGAGCGAGACCGCGCGCGCGATCAAGAACGGCGATCTTGAAGGCATTCTTCTTACGGGTCTCGCAGAATCCAGCACGCTCGATCTCCTCCAAACATATATCGCCCGCACGGGTGATCTACAGACGGCGGTGCTTGCGACAGCATTCACCCACCCCCTTTATGCCCAGACCACAACGGTAGAAGACGAGCCCAGTGTCGGCGCCCTCCGCTGGTCCATGTGGAAAGAAACCTACTTCGACCAGCTCCAACGCTGGCGCGCCTTCGCCGAGCGCACGCGCTTCGTCGTGCAGCATACCCAGCTCATGCGCAGCTCACACCGCGCCGGCGGGGGCGCCGCCGGTGGTGATGGGAACGAGCGATCTGTGCTCCCCGCCCACCCATCCCAGATCACATTGCGATGCAACCACTGCCAATCCTCGCTCGCGCGGCACGAGGCCGGGCGACCGTTGCTGTTTGGCGAAGTCGCGCGGCCGACCGCTGGTGGGAACAGCAACACGGGAACTTCTCCCGCCGCAGGCGCGGGGCCCGTCGCCCCCAACGCCCGCGTCCTCGTCGGGCCTGCAGCGAACGCAGGCATCGTGTGTCCGAAATGCGGCCGCCATATGCCGCGCTGCGGGATCTGTAAGCTGTGGCTCGGGACCCCGGATCCGGCCCGAGCGGCGGCGGTGGCGGTGGCCGGCAACTCGCACACAGCATCTGCGACTTCGACGTCCACGCCTGCGCCGCCTGGCAGTAGCAATGGCTCCGGTAGCGCCGCGGCCGAAGCGGCGGCGAGGAGGAAGGAAAGCGAGAAGATGCGCCTCGAGGCGGCGATGGCGAAGTTCTTGACATTTTGTCTACGCTGCGGACATGGGTTTCATGCGAATCATGCGAGGGGCTGGTTTGAACGGCATAGTGTTTGTCCTGTGCCGGATTGTCGGTGTTTGTGTACCGTCTCTTAGGGACGGTTTCATGCCAGGGGGCTGAGGAGAGACGGAAAGGAGGACCAATGATCGTGCGCGCTGTTTCGCGCTGTTATTGTCTTCTTTTGGTGATATATGTAGAGTGGAATAGCATGCACCACCCCAAGCCTAGGTATCACGTCCATGATGAATGCCTTTCGCCCTCCTTTCGCACCAATTCTCCTCGCTACAACGCGGCAACACACCCAAGCTCGCAATTATACGCCGGGTCTTCCTAGCACACTCCGCAACACTGGCACTGCCCGCGGCAAGAAATACACCACATACAGCGCCGAGAACGCCACCAGCAGTCCCGTCACCTTCTCGAACCAGGTATGGAAATACGCCGCCGTCATGAACAGCATCCACCAACTGAGCCCCGCCACGCCGAGAGCGAATTTACCTCCAATGCCCACTGAAGCCTTCTCCTTCGCCGCAGCACCCTCCGCTTTCCCCACCGCCGCCTCCTCGCGCCACGAACTCCACGGCAACACCTCCAACCACAGCATCCCGCTGCACAGGATCAAGAGAAACACATGTCCGGAGATGTCATGTCCGCCGCGCCACGTCCCGCCGATCGCCTTACACGCGGCGTGCGTGAACACCTCGCGGATGGGGTCGCCCTCGAACTCCGCGCGCGCGGCCGCACGCAACGCCGGGTTGCCTGCTCCTGCGCCTGCTTCCCCCTTCTCCGCAGCGACAGCGGCCGCCGCCAGGGCGCATTGTCCGCCCGTCCACCGGAAACTCCGATCGATGAGCGCCGGGCCGAAGAACCACTGCGTGACGAAGACCCAGAGCGTCGTGATGGCGGCGTAGCGCGCGAGGGCCTGCAGGCGGCGACGGTGGGTGAGGTTGGTCGGACTGCCGTAGGCGCGCTGGTGCGTGAAGACGAGAGCGAGGATCGCGGCGGTCGCCCACAGCCAGCCGATCTTGACGAAGTAGATGTTGAAGACGTTGGATTTCTTCGCGAAGTAGCTCGGTGCGTGTGCCGGGTCGTAGGATTGCGCGTCGGTGAGGTAGACCGAGGAGCGTGTGGAGGGGTCGAGAGCGCCGTAGGCGGAGCCGAGGAGGAGGGTTAGTGGGTAGAGGGCGAGGAGGATGCCCTCGAGGACGGTGGGGAGTGGTGAGGTTGAAGGCGCCAGGTTGGCGGTATTGCTAGTTGATGTAGAGGTGGTCTTGTTACCGTTCGAGAGAGGAACCTCGACTCTGGTGGTCGTGGTCCTTCGCGTCGCCGCCATGGGAATTACTGGTGATCTTCGTCAGACAGAACACCGCCTTCGCGTGCGTTGCTGCCTTTTGTCCAAGAATGTCCAAGAAGAAAGGAGTAATGCTAGGAGACGGAGCGTGGTGAATGTTGACGTGGGGCCTCCAAGCCGCGGTCATGGCTTCTTCGTCCGAAATTCGCACTACGTCACTTTGATTGCCTCCATGACTGGCTGGCTGTCCGCGGCCTCTTTCTCCTGCACAAAATCTTGGAATCTTCCAGCCAACGCATCATTATTCATTCACTGGTGGCTCGAGTCATCCTTGGTCGCATTTGGGACCATTTGCAATGCTGCGAGCGAACAAGGTCTCCCCATATCCTATGCGTCAACTTGTGAACATGCATTGCTTGAACGAAAGCGTTCGTCACATCAAGACTACCGAAGCATAAACCTCATAAGCTTAATATATGTAGAATACAAGCATGTCTTTCGTGAGTGATTTGGGCATTTAAACCACCGACGACTGCGCACACCTTTTGCACTAGGACAGTACTGCACATTAATCGGCCTGGTGAGCAAAGTTTTGGATTTGATTGGAGTGCTTAGGGGAGATCACAGCACAACAATTTAGATCTATGTGGTGACTTGAGCCGTTTTGGCCAACCAGCCTGAGAATCCAAGATCGATGGTATCATCGACGGACGATATATCACCTTCGGCTTTGCTTGCTGAGCTTCGCGATGAAGAAATGTAATGGCAGGTATGTAGACCTGCGAAAGCCACAAATCGGCGGTTCATTCCCTCGAAATTCTGCTCAGCGTTAGTGATGCTGAAGTCTATAATGCACTGCGACTTTCGAAATGCTTTCGAGAGTATTTCCAGCAGCTCTTGCCATCCCGCATGGTCGGGACCAAGCTCTTCGTCGTCCTCAAGCCTTCGGCGTTCTAAGCACACCGAATGGAGCATGCAGCTCGTCAGTTGATTGCAGAACAGAACCATCCTGAAAATAACGCTCCCTTCGCAAACCAGTTCCCTCAAAGTGAGCTCTTTTAAGTGGCACAGACGTGGTGGTAGCGCCAGCTTAGGGATATTGCCGTCCAGATATCCAAGAGGCCAATTGGTCCGCTGTGCTTCGTTGCAATTACAACTTTCTTGCCAAGCACTCAACCAGTCAATGAACAACGAGCCAAACGAAAAACGTCCCCCACTTAGCTCGAGTGACAGGCTCTGAAGATGTGTGAGGTTGTAGGGGAAATATCGGTCGAGTCGGTCGCCACTGAATAGACTATCCAAGTGATCGTCTGAAAGGTCCCCATCCAGAGTGACGTCGAGTGTGCGAATGCTCGAAAGGCTCGAAGCCTGCGATGTCCTCTTATTATGCGGCATCATGAACGACATCGGTGATAGTGTGATCTCGGATCGCAGTTCCCTCAGTGAGCAACCCGCCGCTTCGATCGCAGCAATCATCCGCGCAAAAGTTGTATCGTAGACGCGATCATTGGGCGAGCATTCAGAATGCTGCTCGCAGTAGCAAATCGTGATGGCACGTAAGTTAGGAAGGCCTTGGAGAGCACTAACGAGCATGTTGTAGCTCCACCCTGTGAAGTTGAGCACCTCTTGTTCAACCTTCTTGATGTCTCCGATTTCACACTCGTGCAATCCTGCTAATCGGAGATGACGAACTTCCGATCTTAATTTCGGGTGTTTCGAGATTGCTTCCAGTATGCGGAGTGAGCGACCATTCAAAGAGGCTTTGCGACAAGAGAAACTTTTGATTGCAAAATAGTTGAAGGACACCAGCTCTAGTCGACGGCAGCAAGTTCGCAATCTTTGCAGGCTCCGGTCGTCAAGATGGCCGGCCATCTCCACCAACAGCTCATCTGGAAGGCCCAGAAGGAAGGACGTCGCTGGTTCGGATTGAGCTCCTTTGTCCATCGCGACGGAGAAATTTGATATGGTAAAGTCAAGTTGTTTGTAAAGGAGAAAATAAATATCAAGGTTTGCACGTTGCTACACACAGCCTGCATAGGTGACGAACGTGATGGGTGACGCTTGCCAATTTCAATGCAAGGGAAAGCACAAGAAAGGCAGGCACGGCAAGCGACCTGGCCATGCACTGCAAACCCGCCGTACAATGCCGTCAGCGCACAGATACATCCACTGTTCCAGCAAATTCTCTTTCATTCTTGCATCGCCGTTCAATCAATGTCTATAGTCGTCCCCAAGTATGCCGTCAACGATACTTTACACTATCCCACCACATGTAGGGCAAATGCAAGTGCATGGCACTCACATTCCCGGAGAAGGCCGAACCGCTTGGTGCGCAGGTTCAATTTCAAAGTCAAGGAGGTCCAGATCTTTGACTGCGGACGATTGTAGCCATTTCAGAGAGCCACGTTGAGAATCTCATGTCTGTTGTGTCGCCAACGCTCGGTGCTCCGTTCACGGATGCTTCTCTGTCGGAGCATGCAGTGTCATCGGACGGAAACTCTTCATGAGGTGAGATTAAGTGCGAAGCATCACCACAAAACCCCTCGGAGTACCAACGAATTGTGTGGTACAGCTTTCCTGGGCTTGGTGACGAGCTCAGATATCGTGTCGCATTGTAACCTCCAAATATCGTGTCTTTGGGGAATACGTCGTTTTCGACACTGAACTCTTCCGCGTCGTCGATGAGGAAACCGGTTATGCAATGCGGCTTAGAGAATAGTTTTGCAAGGTGGTTCAATAGTACTGGCCAACCCACGTTTTCAATTTCGTTATCTTTATCGTCCCACATGGACTGAACACGCAAGCACGCGTTTCGAAGTGCGCATGTGCTCAGCTGAGGAGTGTACTTCATCGTTTCGTAGAAGGTGGTCCCGGAAAACTGCACTGTGTCCAAAGTCAAGTTCTGCAAGTGCCGGAGAGGTGGTGGCATGACAGGGTAGAGGGGGATCATGCCATCATAATCCCACGAGTTCCAGTCCTTGGGCGGCGGTTGGTCACCAATGCAGTAATCCTGTCCTTCCTGTAGCCAATCGAGGAAAACCGATGCAAATCCATCGGTTCGTTGACAATTTGATCCTAGTGTTAGGGCCTGGAGACCCTTCAAATAGGACGGAAAGTACATACGGAAGTCACTGATGGCATAGTCCTCCCAATCTGCTCCTGGCAGGCCTTGAGCATCCATACAGATGACAAGCTTTGTGATCTTTGACAGGTTTGAGACTCCCGGTGTTGTGGCCCCGTGTGGCATAAGCAACGACATTGGCGAAAGTGGTATGTCGCACCGAAAATCTTGAAGCGCGCAACCGGCTGCCTCGATTGCAGCCACAATTCGTGAGAAAGTCGTATCGTTTTGGCAATCTTCTGGCGCACATCCGTCACTTCTTTCGCAGTATGATATCCGCAGACCTCGTATTTGTGACAAGTTGCGGAGAATGATTACAAGGGGGTTTGCGCCATCCACAAATGCGGCCACTTCCCGCTCATATCTGGCAAACTTTCGGGGGTGGCAGCAACACTGAGTCCACCATAGTCGGATATGTTGGACTTTTGGACTCAGTTTGGGATGTTTTGATATCAGTTTCAATCGTTTTAGTGACCGAACATTGTCCATGGCCACCAGGCGTTGCGCGAGAAACATCTCGGCGAAAGTGTCGAAGACCAGATTTTCGAGTCTTTGGCAGCATCGTCGGAGGGTTGTGATACTTGTTGAGTCAAGGTAGTTGAAGACCATCAGCATGAGCTCATCCGGAAGCTCCAACCAGGGACAGCGTTTTGTAGTCGACATGACTGACAGATCCGAGATGTCGTTCATTGTTAAGAGTTGTAAGATGTCTGATATTCAACAAGCGAGCTTCATGCGGCAGTGCGTATGTGCGGCAGTATGCGATCGCTGTGAGCTTATGATGGAAGTGGATGATAGAAAGAAGAGAACCCGTGGGACTTTATATGCTGCCAGTCGGGCTGTGCTGCCTAGAGAGCCACATTGCCCAAACGTAATCATTTCATGCAAGACTTCTCGAGCATGTGATTGACATGACTGTCACTTAGCAGGCACTGAGGTGTGAGAGATTTTTCCATCTAGTTACTCGCCTTGACAACAGCAACCGCCTTTCCGACCACAAATACCTGCATCGAATGGAGAGTGAAGGTCGCTGACATCACAGTAGCCATGACCAAAGACCATGGAAGCGAGAAGAAGTTGCATTGTGGGTAGCAATCCTGAGGGCATGCTGATGTTTGAAATCGATGATGCAATAAAAGTCCATGAATGGATCAGCAGATCTTGGATTCGCTCGACCATTGTCCTGGAACAAAAGCGTCCGCTATGAACTAAACATTAATGATCATCACATAATCCGAATACCGCGAGCCTGTTGAGATAACCAATTTGAAAACTCCAAGTCTTGCCCATTGCTAGCCTGCTCCTCTTCATCCGTAGTTGACTCATCTTCGCTGCATAGTTCTTCATCGGAGGATACATTCTCATCTACGTCGCTTTTACTCTGCGTTAGCGGCAGCGACTCTGTGGGAAAGCTCTCATCGAGGGAATGTTCGCTCTGAGCCAATGGGCTAGGCTTCAAGGACAGATACTCGATCTGTCTGCTCATTCCAAATAATATCGTCTTTGGCGTTTCGTCATAGGTGCATTGTGCAGCTCCGTCGATGACGAGCTCTTGGATTTTATGCGGTCTTCGATACCAGACTGCGAATGCTGTCAATAAGTCTCTCCAGTCGGCGCGGTCGAAATTGATCCTCCTGTAGTGTATTGGCGAGATGTCCAAGCAGGCAGACCGAAGCACGCACTTCTTCAGTACGTTCGAAAGTCGTACCATGTCGAAAAGTGAGCGACCATAAAAACGACATCCGTCCAACTCTATCTCTCTCAAGTTGCTCAGAGTTGCTGGCTGCGGATTATCCAGGAGGTAGCAGTCATCACACATCAGCCGAAAATAATCTATCGGTGCATCTCGACCGCGATGCTCAAATTGTCTCTCCCCCAACCACTTGAGCAATGACAAGGTAAAACTCGAGCTTTCCCAGGAGTCAGGAATCGCCTTCAGTTTAAGCTTTCGAAGATCGACCAAGCAACAGAGAATGTGATCTTGGCAGACATAGCAAGCCTCCTGATACCCCTTTGAGTCCAAACAAAGATCGATTGTATGAATACTTGCTAGATTCGTGCCATGTCGAGAGTGATGCACGTAGGGCAGTACCAACGAAGCGGGAGCAAGTGGTAAGTCGCTTCCAAGCTCTTGAAGCTGCACCCCGGATTTTGCGATGGCATATACCAGCAAGGGGAAAAAGTTTTGATCCTCTAAGAGCTTGGCGCATTGAAAGTCTTCGATGCAGTGATGCACTATCACAGATTTCAGATTCGGCAGAGCGCTGAGTGCCTCGACGAGCTGTTGAAACCCGTGCGTGATGAAGAATACCTGTCGCGAGCGCTCGTAATAATCATAGCTCTCACAACTAAGAGCTCTTGCGATACGCAAACGACGGACCTTGGCTGCCCGCCCTGGAAGCCTTACCCATTCCGAGAAGCGTTCAAGCCTATAGTCCTCTATCGTGATCAGCATTGTGTGAAATAAACCTCGCTGAAAACGTCCCAGCTATCCGTTTCCAATTCTTGACAACATCGTCGTAAGCTTCTCAGATCTTGTGGGTCAAGGCGTTCGATAACCATGAGTTTCAGTTCGGCTGGAAGTCTCAATAGATGACAAGGTGCCGGGCTCAGGTCGAGTTCTTGTTCTGACATGGCCTCCATTGCGTATGATTGGGAGCTTGTCAAGATACGATCTCCAGAATAGATATCCAGTCCAAGCTACCGTTGTATTAGGAGAGAGGAGTGTGATCGATTGGAAAGATACATCCGATGTCTGGTGAGCCATCCGGAGCTAGTGCAACTTCGTAAATGAGTCACAAACTACAACCGGTGAATCGCGTAAGTTGAATATGATGGAAGCGCTCATCACGTGGCAATCATTGTTTCAGAGGTATTCTCAGCTATATCACGCAATCATGGAATTTCTGGCCCAGTCCGCAGTCAAGTTGCGCGGACGATACAGGAGAATTGCAATCGTGCAGAATGGCAGTAGTATGGACGCTGTTCCGCAGGACGAGAGTACCGCGGCTTTCACAGCCTTGACAATTCCCAATGCACCATTCCTTTCCCGCGTGCCAATTTGCTCATGACTATCAGCAGAGGGTTTTGGAAGGAAATATGATTCAGTCGTGCTACGGGCTGTGGTTATAAGCTATGTCATGTCAAACCCTGACGATATCAACATTTGTCGCAAGGATTGTCTCGATGACGATCTTCTGATCTTTTGAAGAACATCTCAGACCTCCCGCGCGAAGTATTCAACGGAGCTCGGCTTCGGCAGCCAGATCTTGGAACCATCTCGAAAGTCGCAATTCAGTTGCATCCCAGTCGGAAGACGCATCATCGCTGCCCGCGCTTACTGCTGGTGAGTCCGAGGCCAAATACATTCGGGTAACATCATTGCCAGACCATAACACCGCAGACTCGGTTACTTCATCGTCCTCAGGATCATAGTTATCTTCATAGAGCCATTTGAGATTCGCAATGGTAAATTCGACGATGGAATGCGGTGTTTGGTAATGTTTCGCGAGTATGAGTAGCATGTCGGGCAACGTCCCAGGGTGGTAATCGGTACCGTCGTACGAGAAGCCGGATTCATGCAGGCCAACGCCATGAAGCATGCACTTTTGGAGTGACGGAGTGCATTCGATGAGCTTCAGCAGGGCGCCGACTAACATTTCGATTCCATCCAGTGTCAAGTCGGTCAAATTATGGAGAGGCGGCGGTTGAGTCCCCGGAAGAAAAACGTCGAAGTCGCTCCAAAACAGCTGCGATAGCCTGCCATTCCCACCGGGCGACATTTGTCCTTTGACCAGCCACTCTAGCAGGATTGAGACATGGCCATAGCCATCATAACACATTGTCTGTATGTCCAGGGATCGAAGGTCCGACAGGAGGCATAAAAAGTATCGATCATGCTTATCAAGCTTAAGCACGGGAGATTCTCCAGATGTGTTCAGACAGAGACGGAGTTCTTGAATACTTGCGAGGCTCGAGCATCTGGGAGGAAGAGAATCCATGACGAATGCTGTTGGCGTCGCATATCTCTGCCCTTCAAGACCTTTAAGCCGCAGACCAACCTGCTCGATCGTTTCCAAGACGAGAGAGAAGATCTTGTCGAGAGCAAAATGTGGGCGACAAAGAGTTATAGCGAGACAGTCTGTGATGGCCATCCATTCGAGGCTGGGGAGATTGCTGAGTGCTTCGGTGAACAATTCGCTTGTAGTCGTGGAGACGAATGGCCCGTCTTCGTCTTGATCGTAACGAAAGCATTCAATCTCGATTGCATACGTCGCCACGGTGAGATGCCGTATCTTCGAGGCGAACTTCTGATGCTTCGAAATCGCCACGAGGCCCGGGAGTGAATGTTCGTTCAGGAAGACCTTGCGGTGGTAGAAGAACTCCGTGCTGAATTCTTCAAGTGACGCCTGTTCCAGCCTTCGACAGCATTGTCGGAAATTTAGTAAGTCTTCTTGTGGTACGAAGCTGGCAATCATCACCAGGATCTCGTCAGGAAGATCCAGCAAAGTGGGTGGCGCTGGGTCCTCATCCGCTGCCGATGTCGTAGTGTGCTCCATGGTGGTTGTGGATGCTGCCATCTGTCATGTATTGGTCAGAGTTCAGATGTGGGAGGTATCTGAAGTTTGCAGGTATTAAGCGCGGGAGGGTCCTTGAGCTGTGCAGCTTTTTGAGTGACCAAATCTCACCTTGTACGACCTCGACACCTGCATGTGATGGACACATGTTTGTTGTGTTAGCGTGGGAGGAGATTAGGCACGGATGCTGTTGAAGATGGTAGTCATCTGACAACCCTTCCACGGCCACGATGACAGAATTGGCGTGCAAATGAACAGTAAGTCTTGTAGTAAATGATCTTATGATGTAATGATCTTTCAGAAATACATATCGAAACGACAGAGCGCGTATGCGGCATGGTCTGCACAATCAGCAGCGACCCAAAAAGGCATAGGTAAAGAAAATCGCTAATATCCAACCAATTTTTCCCCGAGACCAAAAGAAAATCTCATGACCAGATTTCTCCTCCCACACAACCCATCAACCCCCTCTAGAGAGCCGGGAAGATGACGACATTGCTGTAATCGACGTTCTCATCGTACGACTCCGGGCGCTCGCCACACGTGCCGAGCAAACGGTCCCAGACGCGCGTCGCCTTGCCGTAGTTGTAGCTGTGCTTCCAGCCCTTGCGGTGGTGCATATCGTGGTCCTCGATGACGAGCTCCATGCCCGCGGCCCGCAGGATCGGGGTGAACAAGTTCGCCGGGGTACCCCACAGTCGGACGCCGGAGTGTCCGAAGGCTTCGATGAAGATGTTGTACGAGTGGCAGATCCACCAGTCGTAGAAGGTCATGGGGAAGCCGAAGAGCTTGAGGACGGCGTACGTCAGGACCGGGATGAGGGCGAGCTCGAGGAACTCCTGCTCGGTGTCGGCGTAGGAGGAAAGGTTGGGCGAGGGGTGCTTGGTCAGGTGGTGCGTGCGGTGGTATTGCCACAGCCCGTCGACCTCGTGGCAGCTGCGGTGGTACAGGTAGAACCAGAAGTCGAGGATGATGGGATAGAAGGCGGCTTCGACCGGCACCCACATCGAGATGCGCACGGGCTCGTTGGCGCGGTAGGCGAGGAATACGGACAGCATGGGTCGCAGCAGGGTGATGAGGACGAGAGAGTTCATGGTCTTCACCACGCCCACGTCGGGAACGTCGTCACGGGGGTGCTTGTCGCCGTCGAAATAGCCGAGCTTTTGGCCGAGTCGACGGAGAACCCACAACTTGTGCACGGCGTTGATCTGGAAGGCCGTCATGTAGAAAAGGAATGCGAAGAGCGGGCTGAAGTGTTGGCCCGTGTACAGCTCATAGGCCTTGTGGAGAGCGATGGGCCACAGGGCGTGCGATAGCACCCAGCGATGTTGTGACCATCCTGTCAGATATGGGACCGGATCGGATTTTTGGTGCACAGGAATTGGCACATTGAGGTCGAAGTTGTGGATGTTGAGCAAGTGAATCAGCCAGTGGTGCGGCGTCGTCCATTGGCTGCCGTCAAGTCGCCAGGTGCTTTTCATGGAGTCTTTAGGGTTTCGCATGGGGTTTCCAGCGGAAGTCTCCTTGGTCGCCGCGCGGGCGGGATTCTGTTTTGAAACAGTCATGATTGTGGTAGAGAAATCAAAATGAATGTGGTTGCAAATATTCAAACAGGAACAAGACAAGGAGTAATAATAAATAAACGAGGATATCGATTAGGAGTGGCAATAAAGGCCCCCGCTCGCAGCGCATTCACACTAGTTCGCTGAATGCCGGTGCCTTCGGCTCAGTTTGGAAACATGTGAAAGCTTGCTCCGCTTGGAATAGAGGCGCCTAGCCCAAAATTCCCCAGCGTGACGTTTGGCAGCGTTCAGGGCGACGGCTCGCTTGTGGTCTGTTCGACGCCACCTCCACTCCGCTATACTGCATCGGCGCTGTCAATCTGGACCAGGACCCTCGAAATGCCCGCGAAGCGTGCTCCGATTCTGACTTTAAGATGATGAGTACATACTGCCGGGCGATCATTGAGGTACTGTACCGCCCATCTGTCTGCACGCGTGATCCTTTTGCTGCAGCGAGCATTTCGAAACCAGGGGCCGGGTTTGGTGTTGGCATCTTTGCGGGGGCTTGTGTCTCATCCCAACCGCCCACTGCATTCCATTGGACGACTGTATATTACACCCGCAGTCGGAGACTTCCGTTCGGCCGTCTTCCGGCGGATCCATCACCTGGACGAGACGCGTGCACATCAGCGCTTTCGTTATCGTATTTTTGCTTATCGCCTGCTATTCTGCTCCTTGTCCGTCAGTTAGATAGTATAGGCGCAGGCCGGCTGTGCTAGTGAGCAGTGCGTAAGGCAGGCCCTATAGTTACAGCGACAGCCAGATCGATGGGGCTGTGCAGCAAGGCAGCTATATTCTGCGAATATGAGCCACAACAATCTACTAACTTAGCTTGTTGAACTATTATCTCCATCTTGATCGCACTTGTCACAGTGTGATGTTGGTGAATGTTGTGACAACGTTTGGCCTCATGGCGTTGGGCTTTTTCGTCGCTGCCTAAGAGGACCCGTCATGATTTTCTTGCGACGGTGCGACGACCAGGACCGACCTTTCGCCATGGCTAATGGGCATTGCTAGGAGAATGGATGGCGAACTTCGATGAGGCGGTGCGATGCCGAAGCACATGCAACTTTCGGACAATGCGATCGATCTTGCAGCAGCCGTGTGCTGCCATTGGCAGATGCACCGCTGACGGCCTGCTCGCTCTCGCATCAGGAATTTTGCTGCCTGCGTTTCACGGAACGTCACGTCAAATGTGAATCCACATGGTGCGATACCGCCATTTCATCGCCCTCGAAGATGCCGCAAATCGGACAGACGACGGTCGGACTTGCAGCAGCGGCAGCTGTCCGCTGCTGTGATCCGTCGAACACGTCGCGTTCCTGGTCACCTGGAGAGTCGGGCAGAAAATCTGCCAGTGTCCGCGGTGGCGGCACGGACGAATCATCGGCGAGCACTTGACCTCGCTGTGGCAATAAGACGTTCGACTTGGCGGGCGTGGTCCCATCGTCCATCCGCTGCACTCTCCCCACGCGACCATCCTGCAACCGCACCTTGATCCCTCGAGGGTGATTCCCGCGTGTGAGCACATCCGCCACCGTCCCTTGGACCTCGCGACCGGTGGGTTGATCTTCCTTCAGGACAATCGACACCTGTGCGCCGGGCACCACTTGTGTTACGTTGGGGACGGACGTAGCATACGCCGAGCGCGTCGCAGGCCGGGCATGGTTAGCATTGCCCTGGACGCGCCCACCACGTCCCCGCCCGCCGCCTTGTTGCGTTGTCGTTGGGGCCCGTGGCTGTCGATTCCTCGGTCGATGCATGGCGTTGTGTGTTCGGAAATTTCGTTGCAATCTGTGAACGATTCTCGCATGTGATGCCGAACGAATTGGAGAAAGAACGTTCACCAAGTTCCGGACAACGCAGGCGTGCGTAGATCTGAGAATGACCCTTTGCTAGGGCTGGAGCCGCACCTCCAGTGGTTCGCCACACCTTCCCGCTTTAAGGTTATGCATGTCGGGCTCGTAGGTTATTCTGGCTTCAACTGTTTGGCTCGAAAAGTGTTCACGCGGTGTTGTCCATCGTAGCTGTACAGTTATGCACAGCCAGTGAGGCACCACGTCGCTTCGCCTTTGCTTCTCACCTTGGTCGTCGCGAGAATAGCCTTCGCGAGGGAAGACCAGTAAAGGGTGGCAAGCAGGCGTGTGCGCACCAAATTCTGCCTGGAGAAAAGCTGGAGCTGACGAGGTCGCGTGGGCTTGAGTCATCACCACGACCGGCCTGCCACGAGAGTGTGCTTTGATACAAGAGACGGAATTCGTCAGAAGTATCGAGCAGGGAATTCTCAACATGGCCGCCGCGATGCAATCCGCAGTCCGCCTGCCGACCCCAGAGCTGGGCCAGGACCGCGAGCCGATCGGCAGCGACGAGGACCGACCACGAAAGCGACCCTCCGAGTCGCGATCACCTTCGCCCCGCCGCGATGCGCCACCTGTCCGGCGGCGCTCATTTTCGCGCAGCCCGCCTCCACGAAACGCCTTACCGCGTGATGTCGACCGATCTCGAGCGCGCGAGCGCGCGCGGCAGCTGGAGATCCGCCAGCGGGATGAAGAGACTGTACCGGCGAAGCCGCTCACCGCGGCCGAGAAACAGGCTTCGGCGAAGGCGGAGTACGATCGCCTCTTGACGATGCGATCCGGCGGTACCTACATCCCGCCGGCACGGCTGCGCGCGCTGCAGGACCAGATTACGGATAAGACGTCGAAGGAGTTCCAGCGCATGGCGTGGGAGGCGCTGAAGAAGTCGATCAATGGTCTCATCAATAAGGTCAACGTGTCGAACATCAAACACATTGTGCCGGAGTTGTTCAATGAGAACTTGATCCGCGGACGGGGGTTGTTCTGCAGGAGCATCATGAAGGCGCAGGCGGCGAGTTTGCCCTTCACGCCGATCTATGCCGCCATGGCGGCGATTGTGAACACGAAGCTGCCGCAGGTTGGCGAGTTGCTGGTCAATCGCCTGGTCATGCAGTTCCGAAAGGCGTTCAAGAGGAACGACAAGAGTGTTTGTCACAGCAGCACGACTTTCATGGCGCACTTGATCAATCAGCAAGTCGTGCACGAGATGCTAGCGGCGCAGATCCTGCTGTTGCTGCTCCACAAGCCTACGGACGACAGCGTAGAGATCGCCGTAGGTCTCATGAAGGAGGTCGGCCAGCATATCGAGGAGATGAACTCACAAATCGCGCTGGCGGTCTACGATCAATTCCGGAGTATTCTGCACGAAGCCGACATCGACAAGCGGACGCAATATATGATCGAAGTGCTTTTCCAGATCCGCAAGGACAAGTACAAGGACAACCCTGCGATCAAAGAGGAGCTGGATCTGGTTGAAGAGGAGGACCAGATCACCCACCGACCCACCTTGGACGAGGACCTGAGTCTTGAGGATGGAACGAACATCTTTAAATTCGATCCGGAGTACGAGGCCAACGAGGAGGCATATCGGAAATTGAAAGCAGAGATTCTAGGCGAGGAGTCTGGCAGCGAGGATGAAGATGATGAGGACGATTCTGACGATGAGAGTAGCGAGGATGATGAGGAAGCTGCAAAGGAGAAAGCCATCGAGATCAAGGATCAGTCGAATACGGACCTGGTGAACCTTCGCCGTTCGATTTACTTGACGATCATGTCGTCTGGCGGGTTTGAAGAAGCATGTCACAAACTCATGCGCATCAACCTACCCAGTGGGCGGGAAGAGGAATTGCCTTCCATGATTATCGAGTGCTGCAGCCAGGAGAAGACATACAACAAGTTCTTCGGCTTGATCGGTGAGCGATTCTGCAAGCTGAACCGACTTTGGCAGGATCTCTTCCAGGACATGTTCTGCAAGTACTACGACACCATCCACCGATACGAGACCAACCGCCTCCGAATCATCGCGCAGTTCTTCGGACACCTGCTCTCGTCCGATGCGATCGGCTGGCACGTATTCAATGTCGTTCACATTAACGAAGAAGAGACGACCAGCTCGAGCCGTATCTTCGTCAAGATCTTGTTCGAAGAGCTCGCCTCTGGTGTGGGCATGCCTGGCCTCAAGGCCCGTTTCAAGGAGGATGCGCTGCAGCCAGCTCTAGGTGGAGTGTTCCCCACCGACAACCCCGCCAACACTCGCTTCAGCATCAACTTCTTCACGGCGATCGGCATGGGTATGCTGACGGAAGGAATGCGAGAATGGCTCGCGAACCGACCGAAACCTGCACCGGCAGCCTTGCCTCCCGCACGCAGTCCCTCCCGCAGCCGCAGCCGCAGCGAGAGCGTCAGCAGCTACTCGAGCTACTTCAGCGGCTCCTCGCGCTCGCGTTCGCGCACTCCACCTCGCCGCACGCGGGATCGGGCAGGTTCCCGCCGCGACGATTCTTACAGCCGCTCACGGAGCCCCGTCCGACGTGGCCGCTCCGCCTCCTACGATTCTCGCTCCCCGCCACCCAGGAAAGCCCGCTCGACGTCCTACGATTCCCGTTCGCCCTCCCCGAAACGTGAACGTCGACCCAGCTATAGCGACGACGATTCCCGTTCGCCGCCACCCCGCCGCTCCCGTCGCGACTCCGACTCCCGCACCCCACCTCCTCGCCGCAGTCGGTACTCCGATGACTCCCGCTCTCCGCCACCCAAACGCGACCGTCGCGCCAGCTACAGCGACGACGATTCTCGATCTCCTCCCCCTCGCCGCTCCCGTCGGGACTCCGAGTCGCCACCAGCGGCCCGACGTAACGGCAAGGCGCCCGCTCGTCGTTCCCCCTCCTACGACTCCCGCTCCCCGCCGCCAGCACGGAAACGCGCCCGCAGCGCCAGCAGCTACGACTCCCGCTCGCCCTCCCGCTCGCCACCGCCGTTGCGTAGCCGTCGCAGCGGAGGCGGTAATCCGCCGGCGTCGAAGCGCGCGCGCAAGTCGAGTAGTCCGGAGCCGTATCGGCCGGGCTCGTCACGAAACGTTGCGGCGGCAGGGCGGCAGGATGGAGGTGGAAAGGATGCTCCCACTGCGGCGCCGGCCCCGCCACCGGCCGCAGATGACATGAGCCATATCCACCCCAGCCGTCGTGGCATGGTGGCGCCGGCGACGAATGGTGGTGCTGGACCGTCGAGGAGGAGAGCGCAGGCGAGTGATTTCATGTAGTTTTGGGGGAAGGGAAGATGGTATGTAGTGCAAGAAAGAAAAGAGAGTCGGGTTCAGATGAGCACGCACATTTTTTTCCCTATCGATTCCTGTGCCATTTTCAACAACTGCGTTGTGTGATCGGTCGTGTCATTCCGCTTGTCATGAAAATAATCTCAAGTGAGTCGACCTGCTCTTCGCACAAGGGCTCAAGGTGTCTACAGGCGTACGGGTGATCGCCAGGAGCGCGGGTCTCTGTGCCGGCCAACTTTCTCCCCCGTGCTGCCACCGCACGATGATCCAGTACGGGTCATCGACCGAGTTCCACTCGCATATAATCTTATGGAAGCCCCCCCCCCTTTCCATATGCCATGCATGCCGAAAAAAACCACGATCGGCGAACGAACGAGCAGCAGGTACGAGCCGCTTGCACACCAATGTTCTTGGAGCTGATCCACGCCCAGCAATCAAGTTAGGTCTGATTAAAGCGCGGCGCGTGAGGGGCGCGCCGCCGCCGGCCAGCCAGCCAGCGCGCGGGTCGTCGCGTAATTTCTGGGCTCTCCGCACGCGTTTGCGCGGGCGCGTTGGCAGCGATGGGGGTGGAGAGCGAGACATTCGTGCCAGTACCACGCCAGGGTCTGACTCTGAACCTCTCCTGCTCTGCCATCGCCCGTGGACCGCCCACTTTTGATGCATCTCACTGCACTTCGTCGGGGTAGGGTGGTGGGTGTACCGATTTCTCATGGGAGGAATTCACCTCAGATGCTCACAATCGACGGCGGTCATGATGCGGAGGAGTCTCTCACCAGCCCATGCTCGATCACTGCTGTCGCTAGCTCGCAGATCGATCGGTGCGCTCTCCCGCGGCTGGCCGGCGTTCTTACGGCTACTGCTCTTTGTCCTGCAACTTCGTGAATTCCCATGAGATGGGAAGGTCGAGGATCACCGTATTCTGATGGATCTGTGCCGTCGTGGACGTATATAGAATGATCTCACAAATTGACTTGCCTATTGTGCCACCAAATCTGCTGTCGACTGTACCACAAGAGGTGCAGTTCTGCATTGCTGAAGCGATCGGTCCTACCGCTGCGTTGCTGCTTGCTGCTGCACCTCCTGCCGCATTGACGAAGCTATCGGCTTACCAGCACCAGCACCACTTTCGGTAGGTAAGTTAGGTAGCCTCTGACCACCGCCGCCGCCGCACCTGCCCTTGACTTTATTGCCGACGGGTAACCCTCGAGACCACTACACTTCACCTGATCTCTCTTGTGCATTTGTCTTTCTGCATAGTACCACTGCAGACGTGAACCCCGACGACGAAGCCTGACCACCCACCCTTCCGCCTCTCTCGCTCATACAATCACACTCCAGCGACACGAGCAATTGCCGCCAGCTTCTCCATCATTTCCACCACCGACCAACGACTGCGTCCGATGCCCGCCGCCCCCACCGATCTCCCAGCGAGAAGACCAAACGACCTACCACCACCGCTGCGGCCTGACCACCTTCTTCCATTTCCTCGCCGGCCCCGGCAGCAGCAGCACCACCACCAAGGCGTGCCAACATGAAGGCCGCCCCGCTGCTCGTCGCCTGGCACGACAATAACGACCCCGTCTACTCAGCACACTTCGAGCCACATGGGAAAGGCCGGCTGGCTACGGCCGGAGGAGACGCCAATGTTCGGGTAAGCCAAAGATCATGGAGATCCAGATTCGAGGGAAGTATAGCTCTGGCTGACGAGGAGGGTTGGGGATTCTAGCTCTGGAGCATTGAAGCCGCGGGAGATGAGCGCAAGATCACATACCTCTCGACGCTGCGGAAACATAACCAGGCGGTAAATGTGGTGCGGTGGTGCCCGCGAGGTGAGTTTCTACCTGCTACCCTGCTCGAATGATATGAGGTTCCGGGATCGCTGACAACCCGTACGCACCAGGCGAACTGCTCGCCTCCGCCGGCGACGACGGCAATGTCCTCCTCTGGACACCCTCCGACAACGCCGCGCACGCCACGAGCTTCGGCGAGGACGGGCAGGAAGATCTGGAGCACTGGCGGGTCAAGACGATGTGCCGATCGAACACGGGCTCCGAGATCTACGACATCGCCTGGTCGCCTGACGGCAAGTACTTCATCACCGGCAGCATGGACAACGTCGCGCGGATTTTCGACGCCCATTCAGGCGCCATGATCCGCCAGCTCGCCGAGCACTCGCATTACGTGCAGGGCGTCGCCTGGGATCCGCTGAATGAGTACGTCGCGACGCAGTCCTCGGATCGATCGGTGCATATCTATTCCCTCAAAAGCAAGGACGGCCAGTTCTCGCTGCATAACAAGGTCACCAAGATGGACCTCCCTGGCCGCCGCATCTCGTCCAATAGCCCCGCGCCGCCGGACTTTGGCATTGCTGCGGCAGGCACACCGAGCAATCACCGCAGCATGCTGTCGCAGGATGTCATGTCGGAGACCGTTGGTTCGCCCAAGCCCTCCGCGCCGGGCACGCCACAGTCGTTGGCGCTGCCGATGAACCCGCCGCCGACGTCGCATAGCCGGCGGTCGTCTTTTGGGTCGCAGATGGGCCATTCGATGCGGCGGTCCGTTTCACCGAGTCCATCGCTACCTCTACCGGCCGTCATGCCATATGCCTCGCCAAGTCTGTCCGGGAGCATGAGCATGGGCGTTCGAAACGCCAACCTCTACGCCAACGAGACTTTCACCTCGTTCTTCCGTCGCCTCACTTTCTCGCCCGATGGCGGACTCTTGCTGACGCCGGCGGGTCAATATAAGACCCAACGGCCCGGCGATGGCGGCAAGACCGCCGACGAGACCCTCAACACCGTCTACGTCTACACGCGCGCCGGCCTCCACAAACCACCCATCCTCTGTCTCTCGGGCCACAAGAAGCCTTCCGTCGCCGTGCGATGCTCCCCCATCCTCTACAACCTCCGCACCGGCGCCGCCCTCACCGAAACAAAAGAAATCACCATCGACACGCACAACCACGACGATATCCCGGCGCTGCCCGAGCCCGTCATGGCGTCTCGCGCGCCGACGTCACATGCGGCCATGGACCCGCCGCCGCTCGCCAGTGCTCCCTCACCCTCGCCGAGTGCGACGCTGGCGTCGCCGCTGCCGGGGTCGGAGAATGATCCGGTGTCCGCGACGGCGACGGCTGCGCCTGCTGCTCCACCGGCCGGTCCGGCACCGCTGTTTGATCTGCCGTACCGGATTGTGTATGCGGTCGCTACGCAGGATGCCGTATTGCTCTACGATTCGCAGCAGTTGAAGCCGATTTGTGTGGTTAGCAATCTGCATTATGCGACTTTCACTGACTTGGCCTGGTAAGTGCATCTGCCCTTCTCACCCAGCAATCCCACTCTACTGACACATCCGGCTCCCAACAGGTCCAGCGACGGCCTCACCCTCCTCATGACCTCCTCCGACGGCTTCTGCTCCTCCCTGACCTTCGCCGCGGGCGAGCTCGGCACTGTCTATGTCCCACCACCAGGCGCCCGACACACGCCGGCGCCGATCTCCGTCGGCCGCGCCAACTCGACCTCTTCAACTCCCCAACAAACCCCCACCGGCGCTCCCGCCATGGCCGCCTCCACCTCCCAACAAGGCCACCAACCCCTCCACCACCAACGGAAATCCTCCTCGCAGAGCATCACCTCGGCCGTCCCGACGCCGATCAATCCGAGTTCGGCTTCGCCGTTCCATGTCCCGTCGTACGGTGGCGGTCCCACCTCAGGCGCCATCGCACCGCCCGTCCGCCCCGCCAGTCCCGCCCGCAGTATGTCAACCTCCTCGATCGCGACCGACGCTAGTTTCGCCCGGGCGCTGCAGTCGACGGAACATCCCGCCCTCGGCATCAATTTGTCCGGCGGAAGCGGCAGTGCCAGTGGCGCTGCGGTCAGGGATCTGCCAACGCCCGCGTTGAGCTCGGTGCCGTCGCTCGCCGCGGCGGGCTCGGCTACGCCGACGCCGGGCGCCACCGCGACTTCTTCCGGCGGCGGGGTCGGCGGTGGTGGCGCCTTGCCGCTGTTCACGCCGCCGCAGACGCCGGGCCAGGTGCAGACGCAGCAACTGCCCTCGCATCCCGCTCAACCTTCCCAATCACAGCAGCCGCAAGCGACAAAAGGTTCCTCCGTCGTCGTCCCCGCAACGCGCCCGCATGCCGCTTCCACGGACGCCACCGGCGCCGCGACGGGCGAGGAGCAGGGCCGCGAGAAGCGCAGGCGGATCGCGCCGACGCTGGTCACGTTGTCGCATGCCGAGCTGCCGGTCCCACCACCGCAGCAGCAGCCGCCGCATCTACCACCGCCACCGTTGCCGGCGGGACCTGCGGCTGCTAGTGGTGTCGGGGCGACGACGCCGGCAACGCCGAGTTCGGGCGGGGAGGGGGAGGGTGGGAAGGGCGGCGTGTGAAGCGACACGAAGAGTTTGTGTGGATGGCCGGGCGGCTTTCTGTTTCGTTTGTTTTGTTCCATTGGTCTTTTTGTCTTTTGCTCTTTTATTTCTGTTTTGGGGACTTGATTGCGACTCGGACGCTGAATCACTGATAGCGATCGCGTCGGTTTTTTTCTTCGTTTCGTTTGTTTGTTTGTTGTTTGTTGTATTCTTCTCGAAGCGAAGGGCGTTGGATGGCGTTCTTGGGGGAGGAAGCACCCGGCATCAACCCGAGCTCTCACCCATGCTCAGATGGAGGTGAGGGGGGGTTCGAAAACGGGGGACAGGTTCTGCATGGCGGGATGGATAACCAGGGCAGCCGCCAGTGTTTGGTCTGGCGGAGTGTACTTTTTCTTTCCTTGCTTTTTGGTTTTTGCGGTTATCGCTAGCAGCTGTTGCTCTTGCTGGCGGAGGAAGAGGAAGCTCGACATGACAGCTTTTCTCGATTTTTTTTTTGGTTTTTGCTTTGTTGGGATTCTTCTGCTTGCTGGCCGAATGCGAGACTCATCAGTGTCATCGATCTTTTTTTGAGACGGAAGTTTTGTACTCGGATGGCAGACAATGGAAGCTGGGACTTCCTTTACTAGGTGTATACCCTCCTCATAAGCGGACTGTATCATTTCATCGTTGCACGACTTTCACTGCTGCTGTGCTCGGGCCCATAACTATTTGGATTTTGGTTGTCTCTGTCGTTTTGCAAGGAAAGGTGGGCATTGCACTTTACCCGCACGCGAGAGAGAGAGAAAGGAAGGGAGATTTTTACGAGGGAATCTTCGTAGGGCAGGGCACATGATTCGGGGTCATTGGGTTCATTCCGCAATGTGTCTCATTACGTACGGTTCATAGTCTAAACATACACGAGAGAGCGCTTTCGATTCGCGAGTCCGGATCCTCAAATCTTCCCAGCATGTACGACTTCCGTCTCGATCGAATTCGCCGACTCGGTCGACACGGCGGAGGCGGAGGCGGCGTCCGTTCGCTCCTCGTCCGCGGGTGTGGTGTGGTTGGCTTTGGCTTCCCTAATCACAAACACCGACATGTCAGCTTTCCTCGCCGCGTGGAATCATGGAAGAAGACTTCACTCACTCTCGGATCTGCCGATGATGCAGCGCGCGAATCACCACCGCCATGCCCATCATCAACGCACTGAGGAACACGATCGTGATATACCCCTTCTGATACCGGGGCGCGTCGACCTGCTGCCACACGATCAGGGGCAACCAGGCCTGCAGGACGTAGGCGGCTTCATTCATCGTCGCAGCGACGAGCGCGCGCTCCTCGCGGTCGGCGGCGCAGATCTCGTGCGCCCAGGCGAACGCCAGCCCGGACAGGCCGCCTCCAAAGCCCATCAGGATGAAACAGGCCCATTTGTACCCGTCCGGGATCTCCCAGACCGCGAGGCTGACGTAGCAGAAGATGTTCACGGCGCCGCCGACGAGGAACGGCGGCCAGCGGGCGCCCTGCAGGATCGTGTCGGAGGTCCACGCATACGCGAGCGTCGTAACGACCTGCACGGCGTTCGTGATGGTCGGGTACACGTTGATCTGCCAGACGGCGTAGTGCGGGGCCTTCGAGGCTTTGAGGTACTGCGCGAAGACGGGCGCGGCGCCGGCGTTGCCGTTGTTGAAGGCGATGTAGAGCAGCGCGAGGGAGTAGATGTGCCACGAGGTGAAGATCTTGGTCAGTTTGGCCCGCGTGTACGGTTGTTTGCCTTGACGGCCCTCGAGTGCCATGCGTTTGTGGCCGAAGGCCCGCTCGGATTCGGTGAGGTAAAAAGCTCGGGTGTCGTCGGGCATGTCGGGGATCAGGAAGTAGCCGGCGAGAGCGACGGGGAGGGAGATGACGCCGTCGACGATGAAAAGCCCTGTTGGAGAGATTAGACGGTCGATGGTCGGATGGGAAGAGGAGTTTTGCGCGTACATTGCCACCCCTTGAAACCACCAGTCCCACCGAGATGATAAACCGCCGCCATGAGGTAGCCTGAGAACATGGTGGCAATGGCGCCGGAAGTATGAAAGATGCAAGACCGTTTCGCCAGTTCATCCTTACGATACCAGCTGCCGATCACATATTGCATGCCGGGGTAGAAACCACTCTCGGCCAAGCCGACGAAGAAGCGGACCACGTAGACTTGCTCGGCGGTATTGCAGCGCGAGAGTGAGAAGGTTAGGACGGTCCAGACGACCATCAGCGAAGGAATCCAGATGGATGGTCGAACTCTGGTCATGATCACGTTGCTAGGAATCTCGCCGAGGACGTAGCCGACTAAGAAATTGTTAGTATCGGGATTATCGGACGGACTCGATGAACTTGCCCGTCCATAGCGTCTGCATGTAGTTCAGCTGGTTGCCATAGAGGCCTAGATCTTCTTTCCTACGTGGGTGTCAACATCATGGTGTTTCCTCTCAATAATCAAAAAGCTCACATTCCCGACACGAACGCATTGTTGATGTTCGCCTGGTCAAGGTACTTGATGTAGTACCCCAGCGAGGCAATCGTCAACACCGCCGCGTCTAGCTTGAACAAGAACTTGCGTTCCTCGGGCGACTTATCGAGCGTGTCCCAGAGGTAACTCTGCCACTTGCGCTTCGGCTTGACCTGGATGACATCTTCGGCGTGCTGTTGTACTTCGGCTTCATGCCTGCTTCTCGACACTTCGTCGGCCATTATGAGGTGAGGCTCAAGCGAAACAACTTTAAGCAAGAAAGGGTTTCCTGGGGACCAGCGGACCTCGCAAAAGGGAGGCCGTGCCGATCACCCAGAAACTACAAGCGCTAGAAACATTTATCTATGCCTTTCGTCACAGCGGGTTTGCGGTTCGCAGCCCAGACAGAAGACAAGCCTTCGCCAACGGCAAACCGGCGAACGGCCCGGAGGCAATGAGGGCAACAGCCACGAAGCTTGCGTGCTCGCAGGATGTTCTTCGGCAGAACCACCAAGCTCGCCAAGGTCAATGCATGAAACAGTATACACTCGCTGATAGGAAGCCCCGGCAGGGGAAGAAGAGATAATGCGGACCCGCCACGCGAATGGCGTGCTCAGCAGGCATGATAGGACAGGACCCACTGGATCATCGCAACGGTCGTATCGATGAGATGGGTAACGAAACATGCCATGTGATGGCCATGAGGGTGGCTGAAACGGTCAAAAGACTCTTATCATGTTCGGCATGTCGTTTGGTCTCTATTGCCGTCGACGAACGCCATCGTCTTGACTAGATGCGTTGCGAACCATGATGTCGTTCATGAGCCAGAGAGGACTTGCGGACGCCACCAGGCGGCCTCTGAACGAACCTCAAATTCAGCTTTGTCGAGCACCGCAGATAAGAGAGCAGATATTGCAAGGATCGGCATCTTTGTGCCGCGTTCCTCGACAGGTTGAGTGGATGAGGGAGCAAATGAGGTCGATCAGAAATGTCGTGATTGAAGCACGTATGGCGCTTGGACCACAATCCTGGGGGGAGGTCCAACGACATGTCGTCCAGCTGGGGCCTCCTCGCGTGCTTCAATGGCACCTTATGAAGCTCCACGAGTACGCTCCTTCGATACGGCACCATTTCGGGTGAATATCATGAACTGATCACGAGCTTCGATGGAGCTATACAGTCTTACAATGAGGGAATGTCGATTATCAATCAAGATTCCGCAGGCATGCCGAGACGGGTAGAGCGAGAGATATGTACATAGTCCTCGAATGGAAGCACCTTGGTTGATCGCATAGCTCCCTCTTTCGCACCTCTCTCCTACTTTCCTTCCTACCAAAGTAACTCATCATGGCTCCCATCGCAATCGACTCCCGCATCGTCGACGTCGTTCAACCGAAGAAGGATACGCTCGGGATCCCAGCTCCGGCCAAAGCCCGTCTGGAGAAAGCCGGCGTCGACCTCTCGCAAGGCTACCCGTACCGTCCTGCGCGCCCACTATACCTGCAAGATGCCTTCGAGATTCGCAACGAGCCGTGGGAGCACGACGACGCGGGCGCGCGCGCCGCCAAGTCGAACCCATCCAAGAGCAACCTGCTGAAGGCGGCGACCAAGGTCACCCACCTGACGAGCCACATCGGCACGGAGATTGAAGGACTTCAGCTCAAGGATTTGACCTCGCAGCAGCGCGATGAGCTCGCACTGTTGATCGCCGAGCGGTCTGTCGTCTTCTTCCGCGATCAGGACATCTCGCCGCAGCAGCAGAAGGAGCTGGGCGAGCACTACGGCAAGATCGAAGTGCACCCACAGGTGCCGCAGGTGCCGGGCGTGGAAGGCGTGACCGTCAGTCTCTTCTGCCTTCCCCTGTCGCAATCTTCCCTCTGCTAACACGACCGATGACAAAAGGTCATCTGGCCCGCCCTGCAAGCCACCGAATCGCCGGCGCACTTCCGCAAACCCGGCGGCGCCAGCCGCTGGCACACAGATCTCGTGCACGAGCGGCAACCGGCCGGGATCACGCACCTGCACAACGACACGATCCCGTCCCTGGGCGGCGACACGCTGTGGGCGAGCGGGTACGCCGCGTACGAGAAGCTGTCGCCCGGGTTCCGCCGGATCATCGATGGCCGGGAGGCCGTGTATCGGTCCGCGCACGCCTACCTCGACCGCGAGGACCCGACGGCGGGGCCGAAGCATATCGAACGTGTCCATCCGCTGGTGCGGGTCCATCCCGCGACCGGGTGGAAGGCGTTGTGGGTGAATCGCGCGTTCACGAAGCGGATCGTCGGATTGGATCAGGCGGAGAGTGATTTGTTGTTGGGATACCTGTTTGATGTGTTTGAGCAGGTGAGTGGCCGCCCTGACCTGCTTCCCCTCTCCTATTCATGCCTCGAGACTGATCGATCATGCAAACAGAACATCGACATCCAAGTCCGCTTCAAGTGGACCCCCGGCACCAGCGCCCTGTGGGACAACGTGAGTCTCTTTCTTCCCCAATCCCCATCCTGCCACACGCCTCATTCTGACTACACACGCCTCATTCTGACTACTCAACAACAGAGAATCACCATACACAATGCCAGCTGGGACTACGAAGGCAGCGAGCCGCGGCACGGCACGCGCGTGACCTCGCTGGCCGAAAAGCCGTACTACGACGCCGCGGCGTCCTCGCGGCGGAAGGCGCTGGGGCTGGATGATCCGGAGTAGCGTGAGGGAGGGAGATGTAGCGATAGAAGACGGGAGTGAGGGGAAATGCGGGCGGAAGGGGTTGAGAATGATGTACTCGAACACGAAGACAGTCTCACAATGCAAACTTTAAGAATAATACATCGTTTGCTACATACCGCCACACGAGATCTGATACACAGGATATGAGCACAGAGAAGAAGACGAGCGCATGAGATGTAGCAAGAAGAGCATTCCCGCCCCAAAGTTGCATCGTACTAGCATTGCTACCAGCGTCGCGGAACAACAGATCTGGCACTGAAATAATGAAGAACGTAACACGGAATGCTCATGGCGTAGCCGAGCGAGACCTACCGCGGATTTGCAGGAGCGCTCTTGCAGGGAAATCTTGGATGTGCCATGTGTGGGTGAGTGGACGAGTGAATGTGTGAGCGGATGAGTGGAGGTGTGTTTCGAACCTCACCAAAAACCACCCGGACCACGATCACCCTCCAAATCAGACAATCGAAGTCGTCGACATGCCCGCCAGGAAACATAGATCAGCACACCACAACCCACCACACCACAACCCAACACATCGAACAAGGGAAGAGAGAGAAAGAAAAAAAAGCCAACGATTCCATCAAAAGATCATCATATTCATCATTGAAGAAGAAGACGAAGAAGAATTTTCTCTCTTTCTTGAATGGCGTAAGCAAGCCAGCAAGTAAGCCAGCAAGGTAAGGCAAGTAAGGCAAGGCAGGCAGGCAGGCACTATAGGTGGTAGGCCAAGGGGAAGTGCCGAGCCGTCCGTGTGCACATCTCCATGGGAGGAGAAAAAAAAACAACGAAGGACTTCGCTGCGACGACGGAAGAAGAGATAGATAGAAGAGCAGGGACCGATGCTCCCCCGAGGCAGGCGGTCCTCGCTTTCTCTCTCTCTCTCTCTCTCCCTCTCTCCACGATCTTGCGGGGATCGGCGCAGCAATCTCGACCGCTCTCCCTCCCTTCTCACCAGACCCGACCCGAACTCCAAATCTTCAGAAAGATCCACCTGCCTGCCTGCCTGCCTGCCCGGCCGGCCATCCGAACCCGCTTCCCTCCACCCAAACCCCAACATCCCCCCTCTTTCGCTCTCGTCCCCATCGCATCCCCTCCCCCTCGCGATCAGCAAAAAGAAAACCGCCAACGCCACCCCCGAACAAACCTCCCATGAAAAAAGGACAAAAACGAACAAACAAGCAGCAGCAACCGCAGAGCAGAGCAAAAGCAAAAAAGCAACCCATGGTGAGAGATCAACGCGGAGGCCCAATCGGGGCCGGGTATCCTGAAGTAGTAGTAGTAGGGGTATTGGTCGTAGGGGGGGTGGTATCTTTTGGAACGGAGGAAGCAGCAGCAGCGGAAGAAGGAACAGAGCCGGAACCAGATTTCGTGTCGTTGTTGGTGGTGGTGGTGGTGTTGTTGTGAGAGGTGGAGGGGGAAGCGGCGGTGGCTTTGCCCGAGGACGAGGCGGTCGTGGCGTTCTTGCCCGCGACAGCCTTGCCGGCCTTGTTGGAGGCGGGAGCGGAGGGAGTCTTGCTCGAAGCAGCAGCAGCAGCCGCGTCCGCGACCTTCTTGTCGACGACGGCCGCCTTGCCCTTGCTCTTCGACTTGCCCTCCTTCGTCTCCTTGCCCTTGCCCTTCCCCTCCGCCTTGGCATCGCCAGCAGGGGCCAGGGCAGGGGCATCATTGACCGACGTGCTGACCGACAGCGACGACGGCGGACGGACCGCACCGGCGCCGATCCCCGACGACGAGCCCGACGACAGCGACGGCCGGTGCTGCTGCTGCTGGCTGACGCTCGTCGCGCGGCCCGCGCCGTCGAGTTCCGCGGAGAGGTCCTCGTACATGACGGGCGTGACGTCGCCGTTGGCGGAGGGCACGCCGGAGCCGCCGAGCGGGTGGGCGCCGACCATGCCCAGGCCCGGGATGAGCGGGGTCAGCGGGGTGAGGGAGGAGGTGGAGGCGTTGGGGTGGTGGGTGCCGGCGGCGCCGAAGGGAAAGCCCGAGAGCGAGGCCGAGGACGTGTTCGGCCGGGACGAGGCCGGGCCGGCGACGCCGGCGAAGGAGCCCCAGCTGGGCGCGTGCGCGTGGCCGTGCGCGAGGAGGCCGCTGCCGCCGGCGCCGCCGCCGCCGGTGGTGGCCGTGTCGTGGTCCAGGTCGATGCCCGAGTCGTTCCACGGGTTGCGGTACCCCGAATCGCGGGACTCCATGCTGACGAGCGAGGCCTTGGAGGCGTTGTTGGAGCCGTGCATGAAGAGGGAGGCCGGGGAGTTGGTGCCGTTCTTGCGGCGCCGGTCGATGAAGGAGGAGAAGGAGGCCATGCTGGAGGGCTTGCGCAGCTTGTCGAAGATGGAGCGCGCGGGGCCGTCCTCGACGCCGCCGAAGGTAGCGCGGGTGGGCGACTCGTTCGACAGCGGCGGCTCGGCGCGCTGCAGCAGCTTGGACTCGAAGTAGGGCATGCTGTCCTCGAACGAGTCCGACTTGGGCCGCGGGATGGCGCCCTGGACGAGGTTCTGGTCGAGGCCGCGCGCCATGAGCGGCAGCAGCAGGAAGTCGATGGCGTCCTTGAGGCCGCCGGCGTTGTTGCGCGTGTAGCTGAGGACGAGCTTGACGGCCAGCACCTCGGCGCCGCCGGCCGGCAGCTTCTCCTTCTTCGGCTCGCCGACGGCGACCTCGACGACGTACTGATCCTGCAGCTTCTGCGCGGTCTCGCGGCGGAACTCGTCGGACGCGAGGAACGCGCGCAGCTCGTCCGTCAGCGGGAACTCGATCTCATGCGTCTCGGGCACCATGCCCAGGAACTCGTCGACGGCCTGCGGGACCTGGTACTCCGGGCCCGAGACCGTGATGATGTCGCTGGCCTGCTCGGTGCCGGGGAACATGATCTTGCAGTTCCACTTCTTCTCGAGCTCCTCGATCTCGGGCATGCGGGTGATGAGCTCGCGGTGGTACAGGCGGTCGACGGGGACCTGCTCGACGACGAACTCGGCGTCGACCTTCTCGACCATGTCCATGATCTCCTGCTTGACGAGCTCGAGGTTGTCGGCGTTGCGGGCGGGCGTGCGGCAGATGACGTTGTCGACCTTGATGTCGTCGTCGTCCTTGCCGATGCCGCCGCGGTCCATCGCGTTCGAGAACTTGACGAAGACCGAATACTTCTTCATGATGCGCTGGATGTGCTGGCCGCCGATGCCGATGATGCGCTTGTGGTACTGGTCCGGCACGTGGAAGGAGATCGACGCCGGCATCTCCAGCTCGACGAGGTCCAAGCCGTTCTTCGTCGCCTCGTACTGCGCGCCGCGCACGTCGATGTAGAAGTTGTACTCGTTGAAGCCGTCAAAGACGATCTGCACGTTGCTCTGGCTCATGATCTTGTTGATCTTGCCGTTCTTCTTGCCGCTGACGAACTCCTTGTGCTCGTTGGCCAGCTCGACCTTGACGCGCAGCGTGCTCTGCGCCTTCTTGACGAACGGCATCGTGTTGATGATGGCCAGCGCCGCCTTGACCGAGTCGTCGCTGCCGTTGATGTGGAAGTTCAGCTTCTCGAACGTGATCTCGCAGCCGGAGTTGATGCAGATGTCCGGCAGCATGGCCTGGATGTCGGCCGGCGTCGGGTGCCGCTGCGCCGGGTCCGGGTGGGTCACCCACCAGGACGCGCTGTAGAACTGGCCCGTGAGGCCCATGATCTCCCGCACCGTGCGCTCGACGTTCAGGATGTCGGTCGCCTGCACGCGCAGGACACCACTGTGGGCCCCGAGCGGCGGCAGCAGCGCGTACGAGCCGTTCGCCTCGACGATCTTCCGGATCTTGTCCAAGCGTTCCAGCAGGATGAAGTCCACCTTGCTGGTCGTGATATGCACATCCTTGACGAACGTCTTGATCGACACCACCAGATCATGCAGCCGCTTCTTCGCCTGCATGATGTTGTCCATGGACTCGCCCGTGATGATGATCTCATCGCGGTTCCGCAGCGGGATGTTGCCATTGGGCGCATAGCCGAACAGGGCCGGGAAGACCGGCGGGAAGTAGATGGCCGTGCCCGTGGCCGACTCGATCATCTTGATATTCCGCCGATGCCGGCCGGACACCAGATTCTGCAGCGTCAGCTCCAGCCGCACCGTGTCGACCTGCCGCTGCAGGATCTGGTCGATCATGATCAACAGGCGCGTCTTGGCGGTCTCGAGGCTCTCGCCGTCGCTGTACACCTGGATGCGCAGCCGCTGGTCCATGCTCTTCTCCAGCCCGCCGCGCACGCTGACGCTGTCCGAGTCCTTGCGCTTCGCCTTGGCATCTAACAGGAAGATGTCCGCGCGCGTCTGCAGCGCGATCTCGTCCATGTGCTTGAGCACGTCGCTGCGCGCGCCGTCGTGGCCCTCCGGGAAGACGATCTCGCGGTCGACGTCGATGGTCTCGCAGCGCTGGAGGAACACGGTGGGTCAGTCATCAGGCACCATTTCCCACACACTTCCATGTCATTCCCAGCGAAAAACTCACCAGCGTGATCGGCGTCTCATTCAGGATCTTCGCCCGGATTTTATGCACCGCCTCCGCATCACCCGAGATGCAAACATTCGTGACCAGGGCGGTCAGCGGACCCCGTTGCATGCCGGGGACGGGCTTCGGCTTCGCGGACGTCACCGTCGCGCGCACGCGGTCCCCGGACAGCTCGCTCAGGTGCTGGCACAGCGCGCGCAGGTTCTCCACGTTCCGCGTGTGGATCGGCAGCGCGTGGTTGGGCAGCGGGTCTCCTCCACCGTTCGGCGTGGCATCGCTGCCATTGGCGGGGAGGCTGGCCCCGGCCAGGCCGTTCAGCCCTGGATTGGGGGTGGTGTTGTTATGAGGGTTCGGAAAGCCCGGCCGGGCGTTTTGCTCGTGGTGATGGAGCCAACGTTGCTCCGCGCCCGTGCTGCTGTACAGGATGTCCTCCGCATCGGGGCCCGGCAGGTTCGAGTTGAAGGGGATGTTGAAGGACAGGTGGATCGGATGGCCCGGGTTCGGGGGCATGCCGCCGCCGGGCGGGCCGGGCATGCCGCGTTTGCCATTGCTGGCGAGGTCGTGCGGTGACGGTTGTCCATGATGCGGGGGGTTCTGCTGCTGCTGCGGCCGCGACATGCCGAAGCCCATCGAGGGCGTCATCCGTTCCCATCCATGTTTGGCGGAGCCGGTGAAGTTGGAGATCTTGTGCATGCTCGCGTCGTCGCGGGAGGGGGAAGCATTCACCGCGGCACGTGCTCGGGACGGGCGGCGGTGAACGGAGAGACGGCGGAGAGGCAGGCGTGGAGAGGTGAGAATGGGCGGCGTCGGCGGTCGTGATGAGAGATGGGCGGTGGTGGTGGTCGTGGAAGAGGTAGACGAGTGGTGGGCAAGCGGGAAACAATAGTCTTGGCGGAGTCAGCTGCGGCGTGGTCGTTGGGTGCGAGGGGACGCGGAGCTCTGTTTTTGTTGTCGATGGTGGTTCACACTCCCGCCCGTGTTGCCCGCAGCAAGGGTGTCGTGAGGTGGGACAAGGAGAGGATTTGCACACACGTGCTGGTGAGAGAGAATTGGGTGGGTATCTCGACAGGCGTGTGGTGACGATGATGGTGGTTGCAGGTGCTAGCCGCAAAGCAAAGCCCGACAGTGGAGAGAGGAGGCGGCGAGGAGAGGAGAGGGAAATTCCAATCCGCCCTAAAAGCCACGAATGGAGAAGAGCATTGACACGGGTTGCGATGTGATGAGGGCCGGTCCAGCTGGGGGGGAGAACGAGGCAGAGCAGGAGAAAAGACAGTTGCAGCGGTTTAGCGGAGTTCCACCATGTGCACTCCAAAACAGGTGTGAGATTGAGGCTCGTCGCTCGGTCGGCTGCTGCTGTCCACTTTGTTGTGGTGCCTGTGTGGATAGGCACAGGTCAGGGAGACTATGCAGGCTGACTGATGGCTATCGGTGGGTGCGCCCGGTGACAACAGATCGAGGTGTCGTGGAGCAAGTGTGCAGCAGCTGTAGAAAGGTCGGGTGGCAGTAGCACCGGCAGCTCCAACTCCAGCAGCGGCCTGCTCTGCGTCGGGACAGCCCAGCTGTGATTGATCAACGGGGAGGATACCACGGGGAAAGTGGCGGTTGCGGCTGCGGTTGCCGCAACATAATTGACTTGCGGCTCCAGTTGCGCTGCAGCCCTGCTCGGCGGGCTCCCTGATGGGCGGGCTGACGGGCTGGTTGTGGGTAGCAGTGCAGCGAGGGGGACGGTCGCACAACAGACGCGGTCTCTACAATCTGCAACACATGGGATTCACAACGAATTGAACACGAGGACGGAGTAGCGATGATACCGCGTCCTCCAGCCGTCGCTGCGGCGGTCCGCCCATTCGTCCAACAACGATTTCCGATCCAAACGTTTCGCCCGGGAAATAGACGCACAGGACAGCATTCGGCCCACCGACAACGGGAACGCAGCAACACTGCCTCGCTCGACGCGCGAGCAGCTCCGGCGCCATTGGACGACGGGGAAAGACCGGCCAGCTAAAGAGAGCCGTTGCCGGACCGGACTCTCTGATCGCTTCAACAACAGGTCTTCTCTCTCGCTCTCTGGCCCATCGACCGGCGCGGGCCGATCCCGTCCGACAGACGACCGAAGCACCTGCTTGCATACGTAACCCAAGTTACAGGAGATCCTTGGGGGCACCGATCTGCACACGCGACCAAATTCTGCCATCGACGCTCTGCATACCACGTAACATGCACTCGGTAGGGAGGAGAACACACAGGAAGGAAACCGCAGCGAATCCAATGCGGACTGGTGGACATCACGTGCATCGGGGGGGGGGGAAAAAAGCAGGGATGAACCGAGCTGGGCGAGAAACATAGATTGCCTCGTGTTTGCCGACCACAGCCGGGCCCCCGTCCATCTTATCGGAAGACCACGCCGAGGGGCCAAGCGTGTCCAGGGACTTCTAGGTATGGCTACGCTTGAAGAAGGAGATCTCAGCATAGTACCAATGTAGATTATGCTCTGTTCGTGGAGTACAACCCACGGGGTGAAAACACAGGTGCAAGGATGATTCGCAATGCCAAAACGCCGCGAAATCTCTGCCTCCCGAGTCATCGGGCGGGCGGCCGATTATCACATGCATGTCCTTCCCTCCAACCCCGCCCAACGGGAGCCTCCGTCAAGCACGCCTAAGATATATATTACACATCCCAATGAATGATCCCTGTGTGATACCATACGAGAATCTGCCGAGGAACCACGAGAGGAGTACACACAACCACGCGTCCTCACGCCTCCCTGCACATGTCATCTCGAACGCCCTCCCCCAAAACCACCGGATTCATCTCCAGTCACATCAATATCACATTAGTATTGATACCGCTGCTGCTGCTGCTGCTGCTGCTGCGGAAACACCTCCACGCCATGCTGATCCACATACCGCACCTGCTGCGTCGGCGGTGGTGGTGCCATCGAATACCGCTCCTGCGGATGATACCCGCGCGAAGCCGATGACGAAGCCACGAGCTCCGGCTGCGCGGGGTCATATCCTTGCGGCACGACGCTCATCGCCCGTCCGGCGGCCGCCGACGGTGGTGGCATGGGGGCCGGCGGCGGGGGCGGGGCCATCTCCTTCCGGACATACGTCACCGGCGCCGCGGGATCGTAGCCCGGCATGACGCTGACGGCGCGAGCGCCGGGGGCGAGGGAATGCCGGGATGAGGCGGGCTCGGCGGCGCGGAGATACTGCACGGGCGCGACGCTGCCGGAGCGGGGCATGGCGGAGAACTCCTCCGGCCGGACGCTGTAGCTCCGGAGCGGGGGCGGCGGCGGGGCGGCGTAGACGGGCGAGGTCTGCTCGTCACGGGGCTCGCGGTACGCTTGTGGCTCGTGGCCGCTGGGGTAGGGGAACTCGCGTTGCCGTGCAGGGTAATGCTCGACGGGATAGCCGTGGGCATCGACGTACTGCACGCGCGAGCTGTTGGGGAGCGGCGGCGGCGCCATGCGACTGTCGGCGGGCTCGGGGGGTGCGCGCGGAGCATAGGCGACGGACATCCGGCTGGGAGCGCGCTCATAGCCCGGATCGATGGGAGCAGCAGCGTGCCGATCGACCGGCGCCACCGAGGCGCGGGACGGCGCGGGCTCGGCGTAGTATTGATTGCCGTACTGATCCACGAAGATCTGTCGTGGCGGTGGCATCGGTTGATAGACTTCACGATAGTCGGGCGGAGGGAGTGGTGATCGTGACGATTCCTCGGGTAAGTAGCGCACCTCGCTTTCATAGCCCGACGCTGCGCGGGAGACCCTGCCGCTTTGAGGCATGGATACCGTCCGGTATTGCGGCCTGCTAGCAGGCACGTACGTCTGAGCGCCGGGCGACGCTGGCCGTTGCGCATAGTGTAGACTGGCCACACGTCGCAGATCCTGCGTGTCCCTCTGGACAGGTCTGTACGAGACAGGTGACGAACCACCGATATTCGCGGGAGATGCCAGGCGGTACTCCGGCCGAACGGCATATCGAGGAGCCTCGCTTATGTACTGGGCATCTCGAACTCGCCGTGGTGAGACCAGATCCACATAGCCCGGATGTGACTGGACGAGACCAGCTTGGTAGGAGCCGGCCTCGGGAACGCGGTGAAGATGAGAGGGTGGCGAAGCTGGCTCATTCTTGATATACGGCTGCGCCTGCTGCAGCACAGGCGATGGCGAATGAGGATCGTTGCCGCTCTGTCGGCGCAGTTCACGGGCCTTTTTCATGTCTAACTTCTTCTGCTTCTTCGAGCGCTTGCTGTTGCTGTTCGCGACGACATTATGGTCTTGCTCCCGCTTACGCTTCGCCTTTTTATTCCTGTTCTTCTTCGAGCTGCCGCCAGTCATGCCGTCAAGCGAATCATCTGACGCGTTCGAATCGATGGCCGTTCGTTTGGCCGCGTGCGTCTGCACGAACTCCGGGCGACCATTGACCAGCTGCAGCTCACCTACACTCGGCATTTTCGTCACGGCCAGGGGCGAGACACGATTCGGCTGCGGGGCAGCAATGTGCGTGAGGTGGTTTCGGATCACCGGGACGTGTGGTGACGCTTGAGCCGGCTGCTGTCTTGACGCAAATGGGGAGTTGCCATTGCTCTCGGGGCTGATCTCGCCCGGCTCATACTCGGAGCTATCGTCAGCAGCATCGTGGAGTGTCACATCGTCCACTTCGTTGTCGTTGCCGTTGAATTGACTAGCATCAGGGGGCGCATACTCATCATCCTCATCATCACCGTCGCCATCCTCATCGAGATTGATGACGGGTCCAGACCGGCTGCTGTAGGCATGTGGTACAGACGGTATGGGCTGAGACCGATCGTTTTGACCATCTGCTCGAGGCTGGCCAAGCGATGCTGCCGCCTCGTGCTGTTGCGGGTATGTCGAAGCAGCTGCGGCGAGGTCAGAATGCTTACTTGCGCTGACGGGAGACGGCCATTCACTTTCAACTTGACTCGAGTAGTAATCATTCTCGTCGAACGAGCTCTGTTCGCTCGCCGCGCCAGACTGACTCGCCACCGCCGGCCTCAGTCCCGACACATGCGCTTCACGGGCGAGCGTGCGCGCCAGCACGGCTTCGACGTCCAACATGTCCGAGGCCTCGCCAGCGGGCATGCGCGTGGTTTTCCCGTGCGCGGTATTCGTCTGCAACACGCGCTCGATCCGTTGTCGCTTCAAACGATTCTCTGCTCTTACGTGATCCTCAGCCTTCCCTGAGGTCGTGAAAGTGGCGTTTGGGACCACACCGGCTGTCGCGTGTGATACATAACCCGTCGAGGCCGCGGGGCCTGGTGGACCTGTGAACAGACCAGGCAAGCTGTACTGCTGTTGTCCATACTGAGGCTGTGATGACAAGAAGGCTGCAGGTGCCTGGGGCACAACAGTATTCGCGGGTGCTGAGCTCGACTCTGGCGCGTTAGTAGTACTACCAAGCGCGGCACCACCATTGTCCAGGCCATTGCTCTGTATCTGCTCGACAGTCGGCGGCGTCAGCGTCGCCTTCAGCTGCTCGATGACGGCCGGCGGGAGCACAAACTGCGGATGCTTGCCAGCAATCACCGCGTCCCGGAACGCCGCCAGCTCGCCGAGCAGCTGCGCGTCGTCGTCGCCGACTGACATCGCCATTGTGCCGTTCGTCTGCGGCGCATATACCGCGCTATACGCCATATTTTCTCGCACTGGTTTGGTGGGTCGTCTTCTCTCCTCTTGCACGAACGCTATGAAGCGCCACGGCCGCGCACCTGCGTGGATCCTGTACAGCAAGGTACTCTTCCTCTCCTCGTCGTGTCGAGCTCACAAGGCAAGGACATGTCCCTCAGCATGTGCAGCTCATTGTCTGAGGAGGTGGACTATGCACAGATGATGTTCAAGGACGCGGTGGGACGTGGAAAATAATGGCTAAGACGAGACGCTATGGATCGTCTTCCAAGGCCAAATTTACGACACGCGGTTTGGGAATCCCATGGCAGGTGCGCTAGCGGACTGCGATCTTAGGGTTGGGGCAATCTTATTATAGGCAGATCGTCAATGGAAGCTCGGAAAAGTAACCCTAACACCACCGACCTTGTATCAACCGATGTCTGCCGTTTAGATGTTTCTTATATCCAATACGACAACATCATTCGATCTAGATAAATCGTTCCTGCGTATACTACACTCCTGTCAAGTACCAGTTGATGTTTTCAAGGACATCGGTGAGTAGGGTTACACTCATATCTACATAGTCAGATGAATTTGTTACTTGGGTGAGCGGCTTTCCGTGTCTCATGTTGAGACTCGCGGAATTTCCCATCTCATGACATCTCACCATGCACGTCTCCTGACACACGGGGACAAATACCTCTCTTGCATAACGGCGCAATCCATGTTGTCGATTACCTTTGATCAACACGATACCAACCGCCAGACCGACTGCTCGTGTAGCCGACAGGCTCAACGGCCAGTAAAAGGCATAGGACCCAGCCCGGGGTGCCGCGTAAAAGTCTGGATATTCTGATTCATCAATCTCCACCATTTGTTCGAGTATGGAGGTACGCGAGGTATGTAGATGACCACAGGTGCCTCGCAGCTGTGCCAACGCATGGTGAAGAGCTTTCTCTGGTACCAAGAGTTTTTTGGTAGCGCCTAAAGTAGCAGGGTCATAGGCACGAACATCCTGGACCCTCACCTCGACGAAGCTGTGAAAGACCTCCGCAAGTACTGTACAGGTCATTGGCGTAGATCACGCCCGCATCCAAGTATACTGCATGCGCCGTATTGTGGCTTTGGCTGGCCGAAACGGGAGCGGTGTAACGATGCCGACTGTTCTCGAATCTGATGGGCGCGTGCGGCTATGCCGAGAGTGGTAGTTTCGCGCCAACCCAATGTCCCCGCCAGGCTATAAGCGGACCAGCGCGACCCCGGATCGCTTCTGCGTCACTTGGCAGACATCCTTTCTTCGACTGATAGGATAGGGTCAGCCCACGGCGATCCCACCGCTGTCGCGTGGCAGACACATGGCTGGGTAACAGAATAGCGGAGGTGCCGGATCGCAACGCCCTCAGCCTTCGGAACATCCGTGGCACCGGGTCTGAGTGCTCAGGGAAGCGGCCGGAGACGGATGTGACGGTACGATTGATCTTCCGCAAGGAGGTTGTGTGACATTGAAGCACAAGAGAGGCACCGAATACCCGGCCGAGGACCCTCTGCTGCTTCTGCTAACCATTGATTCGCGAGTCTATACGGCAGTGACTTTTTGTCGAACAGAGATTCCCTGAGCCGTGCGAGGCATTCCGGTCTCTTGGGCTGCTAACCATGCTTTCGACAAGCCACGGTATGGCCTGATCAAGCCTCACCACGCAAACTTCCGAATGGCGGAAGTATATCCAGCGAGCCGGAAACGGAGCGCGCCATGTGCGAGGTAAAATTGACGGGCGGCGTCGGTACCCTCTCGGAGAGACCGTGGAGGCGTCTGCCACGATGGTGATCGTGGCAGCCGTGAGGTCGCCAACCTGGAGCGCTCAACCGCTTTTGTGGCACGTGCGATAATTCGTCTCCTGCTTTAATTATCGCCCTACAGCCCAGTTCCTGGGCATCTGCAGCCTCGAATTCTTGGCGAGCATTTTCACGGCAGAGTCGACGACAACAAGACGATCTCACGCCGGTATCATCAGCTGCGTCCGCATCTTGGCAAGGAGCACGCATCAGCGCCTCATCGCTATGAGCGATCACCTCGAGGAGAGAGCCGACGAGCGCGCACGTGGCGAAGCATCATCGAGCCATCGAAGAAGAATGGATATAAATACGATCGTGCCGGCCCATGTCCATGGGAAAGGCCATCATCTCCATCTTCTGCACCATCACCACCCTCGCACGTAGATCGATTTGCCGATCATGCGCTCTTTCCTTCTTACCTCCGGCCTGGCGGCTTTGGCGGCCGCGGCCCCAGCTCCGGCTCCCCAGGACATCGAGTTCGACCTCGTCTACGCGCTGCCGAACCCCACGTACACCATCGCCGCGGATGTGACGGCCCAGGCGGTCACGTACACCCAGGAGGCCATCTACACCGAGGCGCTGCCGCAGATCACGGCGACTAACGAAGCGGATGCCATGCCCGATACCACCGGCGCGCCGAACAACAAGCGGGCGGCGGCGTCATGCACGGCCCTGCCGAGTGGCTACGGCCCGGTCCCGACCCCCGATACAGTCGCTGCGTTCAAAGCTGTGCCGGACTTTGCCAACAACGCCCTCCAGGCTGCCACACCATCGGGCTACACTCAGGCCTTCTCCAACCTGAACGCGTCGAACAATGCCTACGGCTACCTCGGCTTCACCACCTTCAAGACTTACGATGTTGCGGGGTGCGCGGCCAGATGCAACGGCATCAAGGGCTGCATGTCTTTCAACATTTACTATGAGCGCGATCCTTCCATCGACCCTGGCGCTGGCGATGAGTGCTCCAATCCTAGTTCCACGACCATGATTAAATGTGCCTTCTGGGGTGGTCCGCTTACCACTGCCAACGCCAACAACGTCGGGCAATGGCGCAACAAGTTTCAGGTCGTCATCGCTGGTTCGAACGGCTATGTGAGCAACGCAATCGCTTCGGTTCCTGGCTATGGCACGGCCATTCCACTCGGCAATGCTGCCATCAATGCTCCGTACGACTCTCTGGGCTTTGATAGCTACATGGGCGTTGCGATCTTCACCGACGGTCCCTTTGATGCCTCGCTCTGTGCCCGCGCCTGCTCGGAAAAGAGTGCATATGCTATTGCGCATCCGCCAACCGACGGCAGTCCCGTCCAGACTTGCCAGTTCTTCAACACCTACATTCTTTACATCAACACCACCAGCAATCTCCAGGGCCAATACTGTGCCATGTACTCGGAGAGCTGGCCCAAGTCCTACGCTACGAAGTAAGTTCGCCGGGGATCGGGCTGTGGACCGAACAGATTAGATGACTGACGCATCATACACAGTGTCGGCCAATACCGCGGCAATGACCGCTTCTTGATCCAGTACAGCTTCGCCTACAGCAACGCCACGAATCCGGGCAAGGTTGATGCCAACGCCGCGATTCACCAGGCCTCTCGCGATGTCTCCTACTCCACCTTGCAGCCGTTCTGCTCGTCGTACCTCGGATACACCATCCCGTCCACCACGACCACGACCACCATCACTTCGGCTCCGGTGACCACGACCACGACCACGGCCGTCACGACCACCACCGTCACCAGCACCACACTGTCGCCCGCCCGACGTGATGAAGAAGACACCCCCGACTACCCTGCGAGCATCCTCGCTGCGATGAGGCCACCCAATGCGCCGACGCTCGTCGAGAAGCGCGCGCTGTCTACCCCGGCTGTCCTGACCAAGTATCCGACCCAGATCCTCAGTGCCGCCTGCAGCCTGCAAGCGACTCCGGCCACCGTGACCTCGACGATCGTCTCGACCACCGTCACCACCCTGCCGGTCTCCACCACCACCACCACGACGAGCACGACCGCGACCGCCACGGCCCTCCCGTCGATTTGCGGTTTCCGTCTGAAGGTCTCCGCGCCAGGCACCCCGTACGACGGCGCGTACGTGCAGCAGCCGGACAGCACCTACTACTTCTTCGGCGTCAGCACGGACAACTCCTACAAGAACGAGGGCCCGCGCCGGTACTGCCTCGACCCGAACACGGGCTACGTGACGAGCCCCAAGGGCCTCTACCTCGGCCGCTGGGCCGGGTACTCCAACTACCGATATCCCGTCATGCAGGCCATCAACAGCGCCGGGCCGGAGGCGCCGGACGGCGCGGCCGCGTGCGCCATCGACGCCGCCACGGGCCAGTTCACCTGCTCCATCGCCCAGAACGGCGGCACGTTCGCGGCCTGGTATGTCACCACCAACAGCCTCACCCAGATCTCCCTCGGCACGGCGGGCCTGAGCGGCACCTTCGGCCAGAGTAGGATCCTCACCCCGGCGACGCTGTATGTCGAGTTTTAGAAGCACGAGAGAAGGGGGCCGTTGCAGGTACGCCGGATCTTCAGGTTTGCATGGGTATCTGGGTTGGGGAATAGGGCGATCAAGCACGGGTGCAGCAGTGATGTGTCATGGCTTGCATGGGCTGGTGTCGGTTGCATATGATTTTCCGGTTTGGCTTGTCATGTTCGTTGTGATTGCGTCTTTGAATAGCTGGAATGATGATACCCTTGGATGATCACTTCACTGGAAAATAAGTTCATCTTCCGTTTGTGCCTTCTGGTGCGGATCTCCTTCAGTCCAGGTCACCTTGCCCTACCGTTTGATGCTTGACTTTATGTGACGAGACGCAGACGCTGACACGTGAGCACAAAAATCGAGCTTCGACGCACGCGCCGGTTGGGTCTGTTTAGGCGGCGGGATCACCATTGTGGTCGGACGGAAGCTGATGACACAGATGATGTTCGATATATGCCCATTGTGCACCCATCGTCCTACTTCAGAGTGCAGAGGGCGGGCGGAATCAGAAGAGTCTGTTGGCATCCGGTTCTTGATCATCCGGGGAAGGGCAGCGAGCGAAGCGGGCCCGGCCATTTGATGGGCAGAATTGATGGGGAAACGCTGCCTGAGACAGTGCGGCGCAGACTTTGCGAGTCGAACCGCGCCGCCCACCGTGCGACCCCCGGCCCCTCATCCCTGAGGCGCCCAGCAGCACGGTGCAGCCCGACAGGAGGAGATTGTCAACACCCGGCTGGACTCGGTCGTGACCTCGATCGCTTCCTCCGACACGTTATCCTCGCCATTGCGACGCGTCGTGAGGGAAGTTTCCTTGCATTCACGCGGCCACTGTGATCTTTGTTGATGATCGCGTCGCTGCCGCCGCACAAAATCGCGCGCATCTCGGCCCGTGCGTCATCCTGCATACAGCCTCCAGGATAAAGGCTGCGGGTGCGAGGGGTCCTTCCTCCTAGCAACGCGCTGCGCGGGAGGGCGGCACAAACAGGCTGCACAGAAAAAGAGAGAGAGAGAGCGCCACAACAACAACTTCGACACCGCACGCACGACACCCGAACACGCCCGGGCACTTTTCGCATCCACACGCGCGCCCGCGCATCGCCCCCCGGAGCCTCGCCCGCCATGGATCAACAGGCCGCGAACCTGCTGGCCACGCTGAAGCGGCCGGCCGCGCCCTCGGACGCGAAGGTGAACCTCTTCAACGCGCTCAAGTCGGACATCAAGCACTACCGCGTGCCGGAGACGGCGCAGGCGAGCATCTTCGAGTGCATCAAGCTGGCCATCACGCAGTCGGCGTCCGCGACGCTCGCGAGCTCCGCCTTCTCCACGCTCGGCCACCTGGTCAAGCGGCTCAAGATCCAGGACGCCGCCGGCACGGCCATCGTGCAGCTGGCCCCGCGCCTGTTCCCCGCGCTGCACGACCGGCTGGGCGACCTGCGCGAGCAGGTCCGCGCCGCCGCGTCCCAGGCCCTCACGGACCTGTACCCCTTCTGCGCCGGCGACGTCGAGCAGATCATCATCGAGGAGGCCATCGGCGGGAACAACGCCCGCGCCAAAGAGACGGGGATGCGCTGGGTCGTGCGCATGCACAAGGAGGAGGGCATGCCCTTCAAGACCTACGTCGGGCCGATCGTCGCGCACCTGGAGGACGCCGATGGCACGGTGCGAGACGCGGCCAAGTCGGTGCTGATCGAGCTGTTCGCGGAGGCGCCGGACCGCGCCAAGGTGGATCTCAAGAGGCAGCTGAAGGCCTACTCCGTCCGACACGCGATCGAGAGCCAGATCGTCGCCCAGATCAGCGCGCCATCGAGCGCGCCTGCGCCTGCGCGCGCGCAACCGGCGGCGGAACACTCGCAAGACGCAGAGCCCGAGCCCGCACGGGCACCTCGTGTTCGACCGGCGGTGGATCACGCGCAGAGCCTGGCCAATAGCATCAACAGCGAGGCCGCGCAGCCTCCGCCGCAAGAGGTGGTCCCGATGGATCCCGTGTACGTACACAGCCAGCGCGAGCTGGACGATACCTTTCGAGACATGCTGCCGCATTTCGCGGGCAAGGAAGATGAGCACAACTGGATGCCGCGCGACAAGTCGGTGACGAAGCTGCGACGTCTGCTCAAGGGCAACGCGCCGAACGACTACCACAACGCCTTCATGGCCGGGATCAAGTCGATGGTGGAAGGCATCCTGAAGGCGGCGAATTCGCTCCGCACGACCATGTCCTCGAATGCCTGCCAGCTCGTCCGCGAACTCGCGACAACCCTCGGCCCCGCGCTGGACCCGCACGTCGAGATCCTGCTTCAGTCATTCATCAAGATGAGCGCCAACACGAAACACATCGCGGCGGAGAACGGAAAGACGACCACGGACGCCATCTTCCAGAACTGCACCTTCCACGTGCGCATGCTGCAGCACATCTGGATGACTGCGCAAGAGAAGAATGTCCAACAGCGACAGTGCGTGCCAGATTGGCTGCGAACGATCCTCAAGCGCCAGGCGAACTACAGGGGACATTTTGAGAGCAGTGGCGGTCTCGAACTCGCCGAGAAGATTATCAAAAAAGGTGTCGACGACGCCAATCCCAAGGTCAAGGAGGGCATGCGCGCGACCTACTGGACCTTCGCGAAGAGCTGGCCCGATAAGGCGGAGGCGATCATTTCGAAGCTGGACCCCAAGACCCGCACGGCGCTCGAGAAAGACCCGAACAATCCGAATGCTTTCCTGCACAATTCACAGACGTTGGCCCCGCCGACCGCAAGGCCCGGAGGCGCGTCCAGCCGGAGCACGCTGCGGGAGGTCATGGCAGAACAGCGAAAGGCCAAGGCGGCCGGCAGAACCATGGACCGTCCCAACTCGGCCATGGAACTCTCACCTTCCAAGTCAAAATCGATCTCGAACCTACGGACCGCCGCGCGCGCGCCCTCGAACCTGTCCAGCGTCCAGCGCAGCGAGAGTCGGAACGCCTCCGCCGCCCCGACCGAACCTCCGAGCTCGACCGGCGCCAAGAAGACCGGCAGCTCGTTGATGTCCGGCCCCGTGCGCCGGCCCCGCCGCGCCGAGATCCAACGCCCGCAGACGGCGGACCCGTACGCGTCGCGCCGCATGCTGCGCCCCGAGACCCCCGGCAATGCCAGCCCTTTAGGCTCCCCGCACACCCGAGGCACCGGCGCGTCGCAAGCGTCCATGCCGACCAACTCCAGCACGGCCAAGAGCCGCGCCGGGGCGCACGGCAGCCCGGCGGGCAGTCTCGCCCGGCACAGCCCGATGCCGACCGGCCACGGCCACGCAAACGTCGACTCCCGCCCGACCAGTAAGGGCAGCATCACGAGCTCTCGCCATCCGCATCAACATGGCAGCAGCCATCATGATGGCGATGATGATGACACGACCTCGCTCGCACCGCAGTCGCGCCCGGCGGGCGGCGTCACGCGCGGCCGCAATGGTGCTTTCTCACCTGGCCACTACCGCGGTGGCCCTGCGCAGACGATGTCCGTCGACAACGGCATCGTCGCCCTGAACGAGGATGAGGGCTTCACCATGGTCTTGCCAAACATGCTCAGCAGCGAGAACACGCGCCAGCGCTCGCCGCTGGCGATGCGCAGCCCGATGAAGGCCATGTTCGACGAGGCGCGCGAACGCTCGACACGGCTCTCCCCCGAAGCGCAGCGCGTGATCGAGGATGCCGGGCGCCTCAGCCCGGATCGCCAGGGCGCGAGCAGCCCGGCGAAGAACGAGGAGGTGCAGATCTACGAGGACCCGTTCACCGAGGACCGCCCGCAGTCGAGCTCGGCCGACGACCGCCGGATCCTCGGCGAGCTGCCGGTCAATGAGAACGTCCGTCTCCGGAGCCCGACCCAGAGCGTCGGCTCCCTGCCCAGCCCCACCGACAGCCCGCGGCAAGATGTCGACTCGCGCTCCGCCGCGGCCGCGGACGCCGGCCTCACCAATGCCGCGACGACCATTACCAACGGCGCCGCCGGCGACCACGACCGCAACGAAGTGCTGCGCAACCGGCGCCTGCTCGCGTCCGGCATCGAGCGGATCCGCAGCAAGACGCTCGACGCGCACGGCTTCCGCCGCGTGCAGGACCTGGCCAAGTGCCGGCTCGACATCTGGGAGGGCGGCAGCAAGTACGACGAGCTCATGGCCGTGCTGCTCGAGTACCTGCAAGGCTTCGACCGCGAGGCCAAGCTCGCCAGCCTGCCGCCGGCCAAGGCGGCCGGCCTCAAGGCCCAGGCGCTCGGCTCCGTGCGCGCGCTCCTGACCGTGCACCGCAAGGCGGCCGCGTCGTGGCACGCCC
>MTSC01000082.1:0-23991 GCA_002368545.1 Ramichloridium luteum | reverse complement strand
CCCCCCCCCGCGCGCGCGCGCCGCAGGCGCGGAAAATTTTGGGAGCGTTGGCAGTCTGCGGCCGCGTTGGATTGCGTCCGCGGAGCGTTGGCCCCCCCCCCCTTGGCCCCCCCGGAGCGCACGCCGCCAACGACCCAACGCAGCGGGAGCGGTCCAACGCAGCGGCGGGCAGGCGAGCGAGCAATCCGCGGTCTGAGCCGTCTCCCGGTGCTCCCCGGCCGCCGGGGGGGGCCCGAAGGTCGGCGGTCGGACAGTCGACGGACCCGCATCAGGGTTGAGGGGTAAGGCGTGGGCTCTACGCAATCGACTGGAGGACTGCTTGATCGTCGCCCTTCGACGGAGGGGGGGGCCGCTCCTATGCATCCCCCATCAAACGACCGGCCACCACCATTCAACGATGAGGGCGAGGGGTCACCAGCAGTGAAATGGGAGTCTTTGTATTCAAATATTGATTGGAAATTGATTGATCGCCGACCTCCTGACTGCTGGGGGCCGCTTGGTTCTATAGATCTCCCATCAATTGACCAGCCACCGATTTTCACCAACCGGAAGGTCAACGATCAGTCTGTCGAGATCGATAAGTGCACAAGTATTGTGCCTTGACGGTGATCTCGCACACCTCGGGGCGGTCGATACGTGCTCCCTCGCTGCTGCTGCGAGGGAGGAGCGGTCACGACACGTGACCTATGGTGACAAGGCCGTGAGACTGCAGAAGGTGACGGAGTGGCAGTCAGTGGCAGCCAGCCGTGACACTGGAAACCGATAGCGAGGGCTGGTTGTTACGGGTCAACTTCCTGAAAGGGAAATATAACTCGAGGGATTGTTCTGGACAATGAGTACGTGAATGTATATCGAAATAGGAACTTCCAATCAGTAGGTTGGTAACATGAGTTTCACACGAGCCATCATAAGGTTGTCTCGTCTACATATATATATCTGTTCGTCGTACATAGGAGATGCCTGTCGTAGGCCTGGGCTGAGAATCCCTTACTGAGACTGAGCTTCTCAGTCTCAGACTGAGATGCCTTCTCAGTGCCGTATCAGGAGCATCCGATCACGAAGTCTGCGCGGGCGTGGCCGGCGGGGACGGGCTCGTTCTTTTATACGGACCTCAGTCGGGCAGTCATGTACGATGCACATGAGCGCGTCTGGCGCGCGCAATTGTCGCAACAAGCGCCGTATCTTGACCACACCACCGTTCCGGTGCACGGAAAGACTTCGTCCTCGCCCACCAAATCTCGGGTCGTGGGGAGATTGCTATCACGCCAGCAGAGCGCACCCGCCCGCCATGTCGTCTCACTTCAGGTCGACGAGGCGACGACCGCGAGCAATCCCAGGCTCTCTGCAAGGCTGCCGCTGATCGCACTCGGAATATTTACGCAGACGACGATGGAGATCAGCATTCGCTATCGGGTCTTGCATTCTTGGGTGGATCTCTTCCTAGGAGCGATCTCACCACACCGGCACCACGCCACGACACGGCTACTTTTTGCCGATGGAGGGCCCATCCGCACCGCGCGCCTCGAAGTCACTCCCACCGATGGCAATGTAGTCATCAGCGGCCTGGAGATTGCCTTCAAAGCTTAAGAGGCAGAAGATCTTCCTTCTACAAAGCCAATCGATGTGCTTGAGATCTTCCAGGTCACCGTCAAGCCCGCGGGCATGGCGAAGCAAGAAGTCACCATTCACGACTTGTCAATACAGTACGGTCGGAAAGTCGCATGGGCGATCTCGTGGAACGAGCATATCGCTAGACATCCTGAAGTGCCCTGGAGCGAAGTCACCGGCCCTTGTGCATTCTTCGAGGTGAGGATCGGAGATCAGGCCCCTGTGAGAGCTTATGCGATCGAATATTACGTCCCAGAGGAAGCGGTAGCAACGACTGTTGACAATGAAAGCCTCGACATTGAAGTCGCCGCATTCAGATTCAACGGCGTGCTGCTCGGCCAAGCGACTGCTCGACTCCCCTAGACACCTGAAATAGACGAGTGGGTGTTGGTTAAGAACGGCGATGCGGACACCAAGCCCTGATATGGTCCCCACATCATTCGCCACTGCATGCTCGAAGTAACCGACGCGGCTAAGCGGACGGCCACAGAGCACCGAATTGAGCGGGCTCGCATCCAGACCACTAGATAGCTTTTAATGTGGCGGCCTCTTCGATGCGATCCGGACAAGGCCGAATCGTCCAGGGTACACGGAGGCGGTGAAATGCGACAGTACCTAATCGCCCTAGCGCGGCATGTCCTTCGTGGTAGCCGCGCGACCCAGGTCCGCCAGGCTCAACTGTTCCGCGGCAAGAATGACGGCAGGCGGGCGTGGTTCTTGCATCAACGCTGGTACGCGAAAGCAGAACACATGTCGCCCCTTCAACCATAACACCCTTATGTTGCATAGGACGGTCCGATATGGCTGGGAGGAGCGGGACATCCATCATGCATGTTCACAAGTCCCTTGTTCCACCTAGACGTATATCTACTTAACCCGCGCGTGCGTCTGTGTAACATAGGACTTCCCTGTGTGGTGATGTGGTTACTTGGGGAGGAGCCTCCGGCTCATCCTTGCGCTCTGGGTACACGGACATGACTCGTGCAAGCGAAATGGACATGCTAGAAAAAATTATCAACAAAATGTACGACTAGCTGACACTATGTCACGGCCCATACGTCACAGCCGCCCTCGGAGCCCAACGCCGATGGACCGACGGGCCGACCTCCGGGCTTACCTAAGCCCACGAGTGTATATATCAATTCTCGAGCTTCATTCTTAGCTCGACACGCGTAGTTCTATTAATCAACGACATTGCACCCTTGACACCGTGACACACTACGACCATAACGATTAACGCAGGTTTTTTCAAAAGAAGCGTGTTTGGATTTTTCTCGTTATAGAACATAATCGTAAATGGTGGACGCCGGTCTTCGTTCCGGAGACCGCTGCGCGATAGCTACATGCTGCAGTACATCCTAGCCGTCTCGTCGTTTTCCTAGCGGCAGATTTTAGATACACGTACTAATAGGCGGCGTCACTTCCTTTTTTGACAAATTGGAGAATTTTGATTCGATCAAATGAGTGTCGTGAACGGTCATCAATCCGGCGGTTTTATGGCCTGCGCCTGCGCCAGACGCAAAATAGGATTCCATAACAAACGTGCCAGGACAAATCAAAGCAAAAAAAAAAAACACAAACAACAGGCCGTTAGAACATGAACAGCTTCGAGGACATCTCTACTGCCAATTGCGGCTTGTATGCGCCGCACGTGACGATCGTGTTGACGCGGAAGTCCTCGGGCCAGCACTCGCGCGGGAAGTCTCCACATTGGAACAATACCAAGGGCGGGCGCGCCGTGCCGGCTGGGAAAACGTCCGGATCGTCGAGCATCTCTTGCGCGCTAAGCGCGAAGTCGACCTGCGCGTCGAGGCACTGGCGCTGCGCCGCCGCCGCCGCCGCCGCCGGGGAGGAGGAGGACCCGGGGGGCATAGCGCTGACAACGACGACGACCGCGCCGGCGCGCTGCAGCAGCCACTCGTGCGTGTCGGTGAAGCGGCGCTGCGGCAGGAAGGGCATCTGGCGGATCGAGCGGTGGTAGTGGTGCAGCGCGCGGCCGAAGCATTCGAACGGGTCCAGCAGGCCGGTGGTGCCGGGTGCGCCGGCGGGAGTCGCGCCGGCCTTGCTCTCTGGCTTCGTCGTCGGCAGGCCGGCGAGGATAGCCGGCGTGAAGAGCACGATCGGCTTCGAGGCCGGCAGGGTGCGCAGGACGTTCAGGTCGTGGGCGCTGTGGCGGGTCATCTTGCAAGCCTTTAGGAGCGGTGCGCTCTGCGGGTACTGGTGGCCGTAATGGTCGTCGTCGCCGTCGTCGCCGTCGTCGCCGTGCTGCTGGCGGTAATAGCGGTCGTGGTTGGTCACAGGGGAGGGTGGTGGGACGGCCGGTGCAGCAACGTCCACGACTCTAGTCATAGTAGGGACGGGCGGGCGACGAGGACGACTGCACGTGATAATCTCTCAAGTCCGCGAGGGAGGTGCGCACTAGCTTCTGGTATGGGAGATCCGATTTCTGCGCGAGCATGGGAACTTGTGGGATCCTTATCGTGGCCGTGGAATGTGGAGAGAAATAAAGAATTGGTGTGAAGCAAGGACCGGACGAACCAGTGCCAGTTTTCGCTCTCTTTGTTTAGTCCTGATTAGTCGATGTCTCGGTTGCAGACCGCGTCAGCGTCGGTTGTGAATTGTTATAACTTATAGTTGCGGGCTCGCTTCGCCGCAGGAGGTTCTATTACGGCTAGCGCCCATTCCCGGGTTTCCCTTGCTTTGCCTAGGAAGACGGGCTAGTCTCGTCTTCCGCGTTAGGGTTAGGGTTAAGCCCTTGTTCCCGTTTGCTGGCTCGTAACACAACACTGGTAGGCCTCCGTCAAATATCTAACGATACCACGAACAGCCGTTTCCATGCGGAGCTCCCTACATTTCGCATGAGCCGGCCTTCTGGCCAGGCTAAGAAACACACCAATAGGCATGATCGATGGAGTGGGGAGCAACAACGTAACTGTGACGATGAGCATGAATACGTTGATTACAAGTGCTAAGACGAAGGCAAAAGAGGTACCTAGGTACAAAGTGAAGAAAACAGACGCGTGCGTCATGACTCATTTGCAGCGTTGATAAGTAGGTACCTGAGTCATGCGTGGCAGCGTCGCGATATGAAAAACAGCAATGAACTGGGGTAACAGTAACGAGTGTATATGATTGCGGCTCAATGTGTTGAGCCACAATGACAGGATATGATAAACGAGGATCCCATATCTATCTTGCTCTGTAGCAGGAGCCAAGTCAAAGATGTACGATTTAGAGACAGCGAGCATGTGGTGTCACAAGAGGGACATTTACGATCCGTGAGTTTTGCGTTGGCTGGGATTGAGGGTTTGGTTGTATGGTCGTTAAGCGTCAATATCTATACAAATACATAATTGACCGGACACTGTCCAAACAGTCCCCAGAGACTGTTGTTCAGTGTTCGTCCTCACTACATTTAAAACTCAACCAGCCTCTTCGGTCTCGTCGTATCCTTCTTCTTCTTCTTCGTCTTCTTCTTCGTCGTATTCCTCGCCCTCTTCATATCCCTCGCCTTCTTCGCCCTCTTCGCCCTCTTCTTCCTCCTCGCTATCCTCACCCTCGCCATCGCTTTCACCACCCGAAGCTTCGTAGTCCTCCTCAAGCTCATCCTCCTCATCTTGCAACTCTTGCTCGGTCTTGCCCGCCTGCTCCTGGCCTGGCTCAACCGGCTCCTCACCATCCTTGAAATCATCCTCTGTCAGAACCTTCGTATTGTCCTTGTTGACGTTATACGCCTTCGCCTGTCGCGCCGCCGCCATGGAAGCATCATGCAGCCCATGTCGCTTTACATATGCATCGATGCCGGCGAAGTCAGCCTGATCTAGCATACTGAACTCCACCTCCTGCGCCGGTGCATTCTCCATGGCCGTCGTCGCGATGACGACGTTAAACGTCCGCTGCAGCACGGACGTGTAGCTGATGCTCTCGATCGCGGCGAAGGGGAAATACGCGAGCGGCTTGCGGAAGCCGAAGACGATGCCCGTCGCCAGCCAGAACAGGTATCCGTCCTTGCTGCCGCGGTGCGCCTTGACGTGGAAAGCCGGCTCGCCCTTGCGGTGCGGCTGCGGGATGCTCGAGACAAACTCGCGCTCGTCGGGCCGCGTCACGCCACCGCTACCACTGCGGCCGAGGGGTGCGAGGAGGGCGCTCAGCGCCGTCTCGGTCGCCGCGACATCATCCACGACGTCCACCGCGCCCGCTTTCGGCTCATTGATCGTGAACACGAGCTGCTCGAGCGGCGCGCCCGTCGCCGGATTTGTCGCGCCGGGCGGCGGGAACACGACGAAGTTCCACTGCCGCGCCTGCTTCTCCGGCACCGGCAGGCAGAAGGCCTGGTCGACGGCCGCGCTCGGCAGCACGTACTCGACCGCGCCGTCGGCGGGGCTCAGCAGCCGGATCTCGCCGCGCCGCGCGTCGCGCGCGTCCGTGGAGAATTCGAGCTTGAGCTTCTTGCGCGCGGGCACCGACACAGAGACCTCTTCGCTGGTGTAGGTGACGGCGCGGTTCTGGATGCCGGCGGTCGAGGTGGCGATGCCGTTGGCCGGCTGCGCGGTTTGGCCGTCGTCAAGTTTGCGCTTCTTCGAGGCGCCGTTCGTCTGGGTTGAAGCCGGAGCGGCATTACCGCCGCTGCTGCGGTCGTTAATGTACACCGCGATCTCGGCGAACAGCGACTGCAGGAGTCCCGTCTCGTCGACCGCGGTCGCGGCGAGGATTCGTGCCAGGAGGCTGGGGTGATCGGAGAAGGCCTGCTCGAGGTCGGCATTGCTTGCGACTACTCCGCCGCTAGAGACCGAGACCTGCATGATGTCGGATTCTGTAATGACGGGGGCGAGTTCGAGGAGGAAGAGAATGAGAGCTCAGGAATCCGCGAGGATCATGGTCTCAAATATCCCTGATTGACTTTCGCACGGGCTGCACGCGCCGGACCTTTGAATGCAGCGCGCGCGTCACGTCATCTGGGGAAGCCAGGGCGACGCGCCTATAACGCGGTGCATCATATCCAAGTATTCAAGTATTCAAGGGCTATGTATCTTAGGAATGCCTGTTTTCCGGACAATGCGTAGAAGTAGCCTAGAATATCTATACTGTCGCTTGTATATATCAATGTCTAAGATGCGTTTTTAGCTGCGCTTATCGCTTTAGCACGCAATGGCATTCAGCAGATGCTCCCTCAATGGGAATTCGTTGCTGCGATCACCATCAGGGTGTCACAACAATCAAAGCTGACAGTGAAAACAATGCCCCCGGCAATCCAGCAGCATCAATTTCACGTTGGAAGCCATCCATCCACCGCCCGACGCCCATTGCGAAAACAACTCCGCTGTCTAATGGCGAGAGTGTGCTCCTCAGTTGTCGGCGCTATCCTACCGATAGAGCGGAGCAGGTCTATAGTACGACGGAGTGGCATGTCTGGTGGCGTGGTGGGCGTGGTGGGCTGTCTCACAATCGCGCCCGAGTGTCCAATATGTGCGATTTTGATCTATCGCCACTGAAATTATCCGTATTGCGTGTACAGTAAGGCCATCATCCCCATATCGAGTATAGCTTTTTCCGTTCGACTCGACACTTGCTATTGGCTTACTTTGCACAGCGACCGTCAATTCTTTCCTCATTGAATCGCGTTCCAAATGTAATTGACTGCACGAACATCGGTTCGATCACCGCGGCCGTTATTTAGTCAACTTCCCTGGCATAGCCCTTACACCAGACGTCTCAGACTCCGCCTCGAGGCACTGAAAGGCATATTTCTGCCAGCCGCATAGCTGCCCATTGCGGCGCCAAAAGAGGGTGCTGTTATTGGCCATACATGCGGAATAATCGGACAGAACTAGCCACTGATTGTGTAGCGCCCACGAATCGGCTGTCGAGAAACAACTGTAAGGGATGCTCAAGCAAGATGTCAAAGGCTCGTCCGCCGTTGCCGTCCATGTTGAAGTGTTGATGGCCGTCGACACCGGCAAGGAGATTTAGACTCCAGGGCGCGAGCTCACCGATGGGCGAGTAGTCGCTGAGGCAGACATCCGTGCATTGCTATCCGGGACGAAGATGTTGGTATGACTCGCGATCTGGCAGTGTAAGGCCGAGGCAAGAGCAAGACCTGGGTCGGATATGGCAGCTTCTCTCATGGATAAAAGGCATATACAATTCAGACCTCTTTCATCCCACGCTATTTGTTCCGGATGACGCCCTGCATCCGCTTGCCCTGGCTCTTGGCCGTCGCTTGCCCCTCCGTGACAGCCTTCACCCGCTTCTCAAACGCATCGATCATCTTGTCCGCGACTTTCGGCGCCGCGGTCGCACTCAGCGCCGCGTAGAGGGGGTTCGCAAAGCTGAACTCGATTGCCAACGCCACTTCCGTCTTTTGCTCGTGGAGCGCCTCGCTCGACGGCAACGGGCGCAGCGTCCAGCGCGTCAGGAGGTGCGTCATCGTGTTCGTGCGCCGGCTCGGGTCCTGGTCGACCGGCGGGCGCGCGCTATGGTGGGCGATGTCCGCGCCGGCGAGCGTGCTGTCGGTCCGGCCGCTGACGGCCTCGACGACGCGGCCGGGCACGCAGTACACCCGGCTCGTGAACGACTCGCTGATGTCGTTGTTGAAGCCGATCAGCAGCTTGGCTTCCTCCGGGTACTGCTTGCCGTCGGCGGCCGCGGGTTGGGATGTCTTGGTCACGATCGAGCCGATGCAGTACGGCACGAATTGGCTGTAGGCGCCAACATCGGAGATGACCTCGTAGATGGCGTGGCTGGGATATGAGAGCGTTTTGGTGGTGGTGAGAGTCTGGTTGGGTGTGAATGCATTGCCGAAGAAAGAGCGCGTTTGTTGTCTAGAAGGCGTGAAGCGGACGAGTAGTGCTGTCGCGCGACATGATGTAAGTCCTGAAGCTTTGAAATTCGAAGTCCGGAGTGCTGTCGCAAGGAATGTTGTTGTCTTCATCATGGCACACGGCGGGTAAAATCATATGGAATACATACAGGTGAAAGTACATGTAGGTACACTAGTACAGTCGCCAATTATTGTATTTCGATAGCATTGATGACGCCCTGTCTCGGAGCGCGGACCGAGCTTCTGCCACCAATCCAATTATGGACTGGCCGAATATCAACGCTGCAAGAAGAAACTGTACTGCTTTAACTTAATACCGTCATGAAGCCACTGAGCTGACATACGGCTCAGATTGTATTTGCAAATGTGAAGAATATAGCCAATGGAAAGCAAAGTCGTACAGTGGTTGGTTTTGGAGCTGCCTGCAACACAACCTACACCGAGCCCGAACCGCTTATTACTGCGAGAATTGCCTGACAACGAACCAGCTCTTACCCCCGTCGGCTTAACGCTGGGCGCAGGCGGGGCAGACAGAAAGCACACGGCTGGTGATCGGTAAATGCCCGGTAGGTGCTGAAAGTGGCATGTGACGCCCGAGGTCGCTGGCGTCCTTCTCTATTAGTTCGCCATGAGAAAAAAAGGTTAAGAAACGTGCTGCGCGCGCACGCCAAAACGGCGCCGGTCCGCGTGAACGTCTGTTCGCTAATTGATTGGGGAAGACATACCTTGCGGCTACGAGGGATGATGGGACGCACAGCCGAGGAGAGCGTGTTGGCGAGGGCGGTGCATTTGCAAATGATTGTGACTTCCATATCCAATGCGTCAAGCAGCTGAACGACTTTCAATTATAGTCGGTCTAATTGGAAACTAATGGTCATCATGATAAAGTCTTATCTTTCCGCCCGTGATGCCTTTCACGTCCTTCAACTTTTGGGTGGGCAGCAGATGGTCGACAAATCCATTCCGGCCCCCAATGCCTGAGTCGATCGTCTGCAACGAGAACGACCAGAGCTCAATCGTACATAACACTTTTGTTCTATCTCACATCTACTCCAAGAACGTGAAGAGGCTGGTGTGGACGACGTTCAACGCACGGTCCGCCTGGCGCTCCTCGATGACGCAGGAGATATTGATCTCACTGGCGCCCTGACTGATCATCTCAATGTTTATCCCGTTCTCACCCAGCGTGCTGAAGAAGCGGCCGGAGATACCGACCATCTCGCGCAGCTGGCGACCCACCAGCGAGATGATGGCCATGTCGGGGACCAAGTCGACATCGCCGTACACCTGCAGCGCATCGACAGCGCCCTGCAGCGCGGCGCTCTCGATATGCAGCAGCTCCTCCGTCGTGTGATTCGTGCCGGGCACTGCGGCACCGCCGGTGCTGGCGCGCTCCGGGTGATGTCCGGACAGGAGACTGCGCTCGGAGTGCAGCGCCATGGAGACGTGCACCTCCGAGGAGGAAATGAGGTCAACGGACAAGTGGTGCTGATCCAGAATCTGGAAAATGGACATCAAGAAACCATGCGCACGCGTGCGCTTCTTGCTGTGCACGTTCAGAACCGTGATGCCGTGCTTGATAGTCACGGCCGTAGGTCGCTTAGGGCCGCGCTGGCGCACCGCCATCTGCAACAAGGATGACACACTGCGATTGCGGCAGAAGCCCGGGCGAGGAATTGTCGGGCTCGGCACAGCGTCGGGAGGGGTCGGCATGACGATGGTACCGCTGCCGCGTGGGTTCATGACGTTCTTGATGCGGATCGGGATGTGCGCGCGGATAACCTGATCCATGGTGAAAGGGTGAATGACTTCGGAGCCGTAGAAGGTCAATTCAGCGGCTTCGCTGGGCGTGACGCTGTCCAGCAGACGCGCCGTCGGCACCTTGCGCGGGTCTGCGGTGAAGATACCGTCCACCTCCTTCCAAACCTGCAGCTCGCTCGCACGGAGACCGACTGCGGTCAGTGCAGCGCAGAGATCCGTGTAGCCACGGCCGATCTCCTTCAGGAGGCCACCCGGCACAGGCCCAAAGAATCCAGTGATCACTGGCACGGCGTCCGGCGGCAGAGCAGCAATGCGCGCAGCGATAGCCTCTCCCAATCGCTGGTAGAAATCCTCGTCAAGGCCCTTGCTGACCTCAAACGCAACGACGTGGCTGAGGTCGATGTAGGCCGCCGGCACGCCGCGCGTCTGCAGCAGCGCCGTCATGTAGCGGCAGCTGAGCTTCTCGCCGACCGAGATGATCATGTCCTCGGTCTGGTCGGTCACGGCGCAGAGGTACTGCGCCGCCTCGAGGATCTTGAGCAGCGTCTTGCACTCCGCGTGCACGTCGGCGCTGTACTGCTCGTAGATCTTGCTCGATCCCGCCGCGCCCCAGACATTGCACGCATCCTTGCCTGCCTGCAGGTGGTCCTGTAGGATGGTCTGGACAATGTCATGGAACTTGGTCGCCTGTGGCTCGAGGACATCGTGGGCCGCGCGCACTAGTCGCGTGGTGGTACCCTCGCTCTTCACGGTGGAGCTGCGCGCAGAGCAGACGACGGCAATGCGCTGGCCTGGCTTGATTCCAGCCCTGCGGTCAACGTCAGCATGGTGCTTGCGCTTAGATAGTGTTATTCCATGCCAATTGTGCCCGTCTTGTTCTAATCTTGGTTTCCACCTCTTCTTTCCAAAAAGTATGGCCAATACTTACAAGACAACCTCCTCCGCGATCTTGATCGGAAATTTGCCCACGCTGGTGCCACCGAACTTTTGCACAACCCAGTTCTGACCGCCGGGGAGCTCATTCTCAGGCACATGAGGTCTTGAGTCGGCGATGCCATTGGTTGTGTGGCCGATCAGACCGTTGATGAATTTGTTCGCTTGGCGGGGCGGCGCATCATGCCGCTTGATTTGGAAATCCATTGGTGGGGTGGGTGGGAGTGCAGCGCACGCGACGGGAGCGAGAGGTGCGTCGGCAGTATACTGTAGCTGTGGCGGAGACTTTGTATGGATGTGGGCGGAAGGATTCTGCGTGGACGGGGCGGATATATGAACAAGGAAGAGATCTGGAGTTTCTGGAGAAAGGTGACGGCAAGTGCAGGGAATGGTAAGAGGTAAGTTATTGTCTTCTTCCCTCGCCGCTCTTTCTTTACCCTCTCGGTCTGACTGCCACGAGCCGTCGGCGGGACTATGCGCCTTTTTTCGGACCCTGGGGCACACCAATGGATGACTCTTTCGGCTGCCCAAAAATTGATTGGGGCAAACGCGCTGCTGCGCCTTCCGTCGGCTCGTACGACGAGACCATGGACGCCCTCGGGCTACTCTTAAGTAAACCTAGCAGGCTCAGCTCCCTTGCCTACGTCTGCCTCAGATCTCAAGGCAAATGGATCTCAGGGCGCGCCTGCGCTTCCCATTTGCCTATATTTTCCGATCGAGGTTCACCCTGGCGCCGCCCGTCCCCGCAAAAACAGCCATCCTCTTCCACCTCTCCTCTCCCCTGCGCGCGTTCACCCGATGATGTTGTTTTTTTCGATCTCCCCTGCAGCCAAAATATGCAGTGCCTGGCCAGCCACAGCCAACTTACCACCCGAAATGCTAGTCGTGGACCATTGAAGGGAATGATCACATGCGAGTCGGCTGCAGGTAGGTATTCGGGACGAAAGCCATTCGGGTCCTCCACCGAGGTCGTTGGATGCACGCGCACAGCGTATGAAAAGAGATTAGGCTCGTGAGAATACGGAACGGGCCTCAAGCTTTGTTTGCCCTCGAATGACGACAAGCTCCTTTGGATTCATCACGCCTGCATAACTTCCTCTTTCGATGCAACCACCTGATGTGTCCAAAGTAGAGCATGTGATGTTGGCCATGCAGATTGAGTGTTATATGGCACTTAACAAAGCTGTAGCTGCCCTTCTGTTTAAGTCAAAGTGGTGGAATGAACGATTGACGGGCAGGTGATGGTTGGGTATTGTAGGATCAATTCAGGCAAACCCTAACCCTAGGTTGGAGCTTCGAGTAACTTACAATCGACCCTCAATGCATGAACGTATGCATGCACAGCAGCATGTCACAATTTAGCAGGTGAAGCATCATTACTTTTCTATGTCTATCCGATTCTGGTATCATCATCCAATCGATGTAACCGAATCGCAAAACCCCGCTGTCGCGCATTCTCCACCATCGACGAGACCTCGTGCAGATGTCGTTTCATCATTATTGTCAGCGCCTGAACAGATTTGCGGAGAGCACTCATTCTCGTCGACAGAACTGTTGAAGTCCTTCTGGATCGTTTTGGTTGTCCCCAGTCTGGTTGCTCACTCATAGTATCCCGGGAACAGCCAGGTCAACTTCTCCTTCGCCGCCGCACCCCGGCCCGCCGGGGCCGTCATGCTGCCCGCAAACTTGGTCTGACCCTCGAGATGCTTCGCATGGATGAGGTCGGCGTGCTCGGCCTTGCTCAGCTCATCGAGCACGGCGCCGATGAAGCGGCGGGCATTGTCCGCGTTCGCCTTCATGTGGCCCATGACCATCTCGACGGTGACGTCGCCGGAGTCGTGCCAGCAGTCGTAGTCGGTGCTCATGCAGATCATCTGGTACGCGATCTCGGCCTCCTTGGCCAGCTTGGCCTCCGGCAGCACGGACATGTTGATCACAGTGCCGCCCCACTGCCGGTAGAGGTTGCTTTCGGCGCGCGTCGAGAACTGCGGCCCCTCCATGCATACGATCGTGCCCGCGGCATGCAGCACGACGTCCTGGCCCTCGAGGCTGGCGCCGCAGCGGCGCACGACGTCGCCGACTTTGGTGTCGAAGGGGTCCGCAAAGCCGACGTGGCCGACCATGCCGCCCTCGAAGAAGGTGAAGGGCCGGATGCCCTTGGTGCGGTCGATGACCTGGTCGGGCACAACGAAGTCGCGCGGCTTGACCTCCTCGCGCAGGCTGCCGACGGCGGAGAAGGCGATGATGGTGCGCACGCCGATGTGGCGCAGCGCGGCGATGTTGGCGCGCGCGGGCACCTCGTGCGGCGCCAGCTCATGGTGCAGGCCGTGGCGCGACAGGAACGCGATCGAGATCGGCTGACCGGTCGAGGGCGACGGGTGCTGCAGGATGGAGATGGGCGACGACGGCGCGCCCCACGGTGTCGTCGGATTCAGCGTCGCGACGTGCGTGAAGCCGGGCATGGACTGCAGCCCGGTGCCGCCGATGACGGCGATCGGGACCGGGCCTGTTCATGACCCGGGGACATGGTCAGTATGGGAATGGGTCACAGCAAGTGTGCGGCGGGGCAGGAGGCCGTAGGGCAGAAATTGATCAATACATGCCGTCGAAGTGGTCTGCGACGTTCGCCATTTTGCGAAAACCGATATGTACAGGTCGACTGAAAGATAATGAGAACACAGACACTGTTATGGTCGACTGGACAGGACGATGACGAAAAAGGGCAGCACAAGCATTTACCGATGAAGTCTGACAGCAAAAATCTTGACAGCTCTGCCGACTACGCTGACCTAGCCAGGCACGTGCCAGGGTATAGCTTTGGTCCCTGGCAGAGGAAACAACGACTACGGCGATGATGGCGCCATTTGCCAGCCCCCCTGATGAAATCGGTGGCTGGAATATTGATGGAGATATATAGACGGTCACCCCCCATTTGATTAGAAGGTCAACGATCAATTGAATTCTCCCATTAATATTTGATTACCAGCTTCTCTAATTTCATTAGCGCGACCCCCTCCTCTTCTCCCCTCTCCCCCTCTTTCCCTTCCCCCTCCCCTTCTTCCCTTCTTCCTTTTCTTTGAGAAAAGCCGGTGGCTGGTCAGTTGATGGGAGATATATAGAACCATGGTGCCCCCAGTAGTTAGAAGGTCGACAATCAATCAATTCTCCAATCAATATTTGACCACACAGACTCCAATTTCACTATTCTGACCGAGTAGAACCGATCTAATCGCCGCTTATTTGCATCAAGTGTTGCTGGCCTTCTTGGACTGCCCCGTCTCAACACCACCTCCCCTGCCACTTATTCCCGGCAGTCCTATGGAACCAGGCGGGATCGGGATCGGTGGTGGCGAGGGCGGGGACTGATCGTTATCAGGCAGCTTGACTACAGCGCCGCCGTCTGATTTGGGCTTGCCGGTCAGTTTCTCGCCGCGGACAACCTTCTCGATCTCCTCACGGTCCAGTGTCTCATACTCCACGAGCGCGTTCGCAAGTCGATCCAGCCCTTCCCGGTTGTCGGTGAGCAGCTTCAACGCCCGTGCGCGACCCTCCTCAACCAATCGCCGGACCTCGTTCTCGATCTTCTGCTTCGTCTCACTCGAGAGCTTTGAGTAGTTATTGTCCAGATCAATGTTACCAAGCGCTTCAGACATGCCGGCTTGAGTCACCATGTGGTAGGCAACGTTCGTCGCAGCAGTGATGTCACTGCTTGCACCAGTTGTCACGTTGTCAGCGCCGTAGATGAGCTCTTCAGCCATCTTACCGCCCATCGAGACGTCGATTCGAGCCATGAGCTCGCGCTTCGACATGCTGACCTTGTCAAGTTCAGGAAGGAAGTGTGTGGTTCCGAGCGACTGTCCGCGGGGCATAATCGTAGCTTTGTACAGAGGATCGTGGGCTTCGGTGAGCATGGCCACAAGTGCGTGACCACCCTCATGGTAAGCAGTCATAAGCTTGTCCTTGGCCTGGATGACTGCACTACGCCTCTCAGCTCCCATCAGAACCTTGTCCTTGGCCCAAACGAGGTCAGCCTCAGTAACTTTCGTAGACTTGTTCTTGGAGGCATGAACCGCTGCTTGATTTACGACGTTCTCCAATTCAGCACCAGAGAAGCCGGGGCACCCTCGGGCAATGACGGCCGGATCAACTGATGCATCGATCTTGACACTTTTCAGATGATGTTTGAGGATGGCAATGCGTCCCCGAACGTCAGGTAAGGGAACGGACACATTCCGATCGAAACGACCTGGTCGCGTGAGCGCCTTGTCGAGAGACTTCGGGAAGTTAGTGGCGCCAATGAGGATAACGCCCGAGGTCTGATCAAAGCCGTCGAGTTCAGTAAGGAGCTGGTTGAGTGTCTGCTTGGCGTAGCCGGGCTCGCGCTCGTTGCGCTTGCCACCAACAGCATCGAGTTCATCAATGAAAATGATTGACGGGCTCTTCGCGCGCGCTGCAGCGAAAAGTTCACGCACACGCTTCGCACCAACACCAACAAACATCTCGTCAAATTCCGATCCGGACATGTAGAAGAAAGGGACCCCAGCCTCGCCAGCCACGGCACGCGCGAGAAGAGTCTTGCCAGTACCGGGAGGTCCGACCAGAAGGACACCCTTTGGGAGCTTGCCTCCTAGGGTGCTGAACTTATCAGGCGCGCGCAGGAACTCGACAAGCTCCTGCAGTTCCTCTTTTGCTTCGTCACATCCATGGACATCACTGAAGCGAGCGGTCTGCAGCTCCGGCTTGGCCTCGGCATTCGTAGTCGGGCTAATCTTCTTTGCGAGACTGAAGAATTCCACAGCGATAGTGATGACGACGTTGAAAACATAGAAAATCATTGCCCAGTAGATAAGGGTCTTTGCCCAACCCAGGAGTGTTGTGCGCCAGGTCTCTTCGACCACCACGTAGAGTGGTTCGTTCTTGCCCCCAGTGTTGCTATTGTTATGGTGCGAGATCGCGACGTTGCCACCTCGAGTCTGCGCGGCGACCGCTTGTCCAATAGCTTGCAACTGTTCAGGAGTCATTTGTTGCCCTTGAGCGTTGTTCGTTTTCCTTGCGATACCTCCAAGCGCGCCGCTACCGATCTCTTGACTGCCAATCTTCTCTAGCGCACGATTATAGACTGCGTCGACAGCTGGGCTGGTCGCATATCTGCCAGTTTGATATCGTTCTATTATAATCTCGGGCATATTCTGTCGTAGGAGAACTTGGTAGAAAGCATTTTGCGCGGTAGGGCTATTAGGATTGTTGTTGGCCGTAAGCTCGAGGTTGGCGAGATGATTGCGGTTGCTATTAGAGCCCCATGATGCCCCGAACAAGCCTCTCGATGAATTCAGTCCCACGAAAGTGGCGATAGGACGCGGCCATAACTGTAGTGAAGAGCCAAAGGTCTGACCAGTGGTCGATCGAGTGGCGATGGATCGAGGTAAAGAAGCATAAGGCAGCTGCGCCTGCGATGGTGGATTGGCATAGTTCTGGCGACGATTACCAGTCGGAGATGCTGAAAGAGGCGATCTTCGGAACACTGCTTCCGCAGCATAGCTTCGAAAGGCTCTCGCTTGTTGCGCACGTACACCCGAGACTAAAGAGGATGAGCCAACCCGAGCAAATTGGCCGAAGAGTGGCGTTGTGGTTGTCGCCATAATTGCGATCGTTGATGAGGCGCGGCCACGCCAGTGGTCGCGAGGACTACTGGCTCAAGCACGACCTGGCCGAGCAGAAGCGGTTGAAATATTCAACCAAAGGCTCAAATACTCCAAAACACTCTTTTGCTGAAATGAATGTGAAAACGGCACATGCGCCGTGAAGTTGGGCGTGTAGAAGTCTAAGTGTGTAGTGAACGACATCGTCTATGGACACTTCTAGTCAAAGTCACGTGCGATGTCGGAGACTGCTTCGGCTCCTGCGCCCTCGCTCTAGCTAGCCCAAACTCAACTAACCTTATCTGATCAAGACCACCAGACATCCGTCCTTCAATTCTCTCAAATATTCTCGTTATACCGCATTCGGGTGATTTGATGCTACTGTCATTGCGGGCTCAAGATGAGAGTCATGTAACATAAGGACTGTCAAGTCAAGATGTCAAAATGGTGACCGATCTACACGGCAGGCCGCAAACGTGATGAGCTACCAGAATCCTGCGCCTTGTGTTGGTGGATCACAGTCGGCTAATAATAAGCTTGAAAATAATTCATGCATGTGAGATCTCTACTGATTACCTATCGAGAAACCATATCATTTCAATATTATGTAGAGTGTTTTATGAGCCTCGGTCGTCGTTTTCATCCGCTGATGTGAATAAACGTGTTCCCATTTGCTCGTAGAGTCTCATTCCCGGAGACTTCATCCCATGACCTTAGAAACATGCACAAAGGAAAAAAGTGATTATCTAGAAGAGCTTGTGCTCAAGAGTCATGTCGTTCTCCGGCTCGAGGCCAACACAGGCGCGCATGATGTTAATCAGGGCGCTGCGCTGCTTGGCCAGGGCGTTGACGACGGGGGTGCCGGGCGGCGTCAGCGGCGCCTTGAGCATGTAGCTCAGCACGCTGAGCACGCTGTGGAAGTTCTTGTAGTCGGCCTGGCCGTCGGCGCGCCACTGGATGCGCGTCATGAGCTCGGCGATGATGACGAGGTCGAGGATCAGCGGGCTCGCGAGCAGCGAGTCCTCGCACACGTTGAACAGGCTGATGGTCTGGTGGCCGCCGAGGAAGATCTCGGCGTAGTACTCGTCGAGCGCGCGCTTGTTGTCGCCGACGGCGGGCATGTACTTGATGACGACGCAGTGGTCCGGGTGCTCGCCGGGCTTGTAGAGGACCGTGTTGGCGGCGACCATGTCGTCGACGACGTTCGACTTGCTGATCTCCTTGCTGCGGAACTGCTTGTGCGACGACAGGTTCTTGCCGTCGTTGTTGCCCAGGTGGTTGTAGCTCGCGATCGAGGTCAGCTTGATGCCCGCGTTGATCAGGAAGTCGACGAGCGCCGACTTCATCTTCGTCTGGCCGGACTTGAAGTCGTCGCCGCCGAGGAAGGCGTTGTGCTGCTCGGCTAGCTCGATGCAGCCCGGCACGAAGGTGTTCTGCGGCGAGCCGTTGATGAAGGGGGCGCCCTCGAGGATGCAGGCGACGGCGAAGACGGTCGAGGGAGAGACCTCCTCGTGGCCGGCCGCGATGGCGTCGAGCAGGTTCTTGGCGGTATCGTTGACGCCCGGGACCAGCTCGGCGTAGCGCTCGGTGTTGGCGGTCCACAGCACGATGACCTTGTCGAGGCCGTTGGCGGCCTTGAAGTCGCGGATGTCCTTGCGCAGCTGCTCGACGTGCTCGTTGCAGGCCTTGGTGCCGGGCAGCACGTTGTCCGCGCGGTCCTCCTGGTTGGCGGCGATGAAGTCCGGGTAGTAGATGCTGGGCAGCGGCTTGATGGCGGCCATCTCCTTCTGCACGAGCTGCTTCAGCGTCGGCTCGAGCACCTGCGCGCGGTCGGCCGCGGCGGCGAGGTCCATGCCGCTGATGTCCCAGCCGCCGATGACGAGGTCATTCGGGTGCACCATGGGCAGCATGTTGTGCAGAGGGATGTTGACGTCCTCGCCGGTCTCAGCATCGGTGCCGAGCTTGACGGTCGACGCCATGACCACGGAGCCGTAGTAGTTGGCCTCCTGCGGGCCCTGCTTGGTCTGCCACGTCAGGTTTCGGCGGTTTGCAAGGATGCCGGCCGTCACGGTCGTGCCGTTGTTGCCGCCGAGTCCGACAAGCATCATGCCGACCTTGCCGACTTTCCGCTCCGTCTTGAAGTCGTAGACAGTCTCGTGGGGTTTGGCGACAACCTTGCCCTCGGTCCGGTGGACCTTGGTTGTCCGGTAGCGGTATTTGCTGAAAATCTCGGAATCGTTGTATGTGACGTTCTGGGCATCGACGATGAAGTCGGAGAGGGCAGCCGGCGCGGTCGAGGATGTTGAAGCACCATGGCCGTTAGAAACGACAGTGGTCTCTTGTGCGTGGGGAGCCATGTTTGTGTTTGCTTGAATCTCTAAGCTGTAGATGGTTCGCACGGGTCAGCCTCGTTCTCCTGATATCGGCCATATTGGAGCTGTTCGAGCTCTAAAACGTGCAGGCTCACCTTTGACACGGATGATACTTGCTGTCGGCAATTCAATGTATCTACCAGGGTAAGCAGGGAAGAGGAGTAAATCACAAGACTCGAAGAAAAGAGATGAGGGAGTCGAGGGGATGAACGACTACCTAACGACGACAAATGCGCCCTTTTATCTACATTGGATCGTCCTCCGACACGGAACTACTTCTGATGATCGCGGCGACGACCGGAAAGCCGCATCATCATGGTGATTGGGTCCTTCCTCCCTATCGATGATATAGCGCGAGCTACGGTGTATTGTTTCTCCCATGAAGCCGGGCGGGCAGGCAGGCCAGCCTAGGGGGAGCTATGTTAAGCTTCGCACTCGAACGCAGCCCGCTCCGCTCGCCAACTGGCAGCCCGCGAGGGGTGCAGAGCGATTGAAAAGGGATCGACGAGGACCAATGTAGGCCCACGGCTGATCGACCCATCCATCGCTGTTGTAGCATGGTCGTCGTCCGGGCACGTCCGGGGCCGGCGAGGAGCCCGGTGGTATGCAGACCGGAAGCGGATGGCCAGGGCGGAGAAACGTATGGCCGAAGCGCCGCGAAGTTTGTTGGCACCTCACGGCTTCCCCTCCATACCCCACCCGTATCATCACACGAGACCGTCCGAGCAGGTGACCGGAAACAGAACGAGCCGACAGGGGCCGACGCTTATCAGATCTGCTGCAACCAAACTGCCCAGGTAGGAAAATGCAATGGCTTAGGACAACAGCGAATTGATCGGGCGTCGAAGTCGTTCGACTAAGGTTCCAAGGCTTTCATCCGATACGCTCGTCGCCCTCGGATGCTTTACGTCACGTAAAATGAAACGCTCTCAGGTCCCCTAAACACGACTGTACGATAGCAGCGCTTGTTCTTATCCGCTTAAGCATGCGAGCAAAGATTGCTCCGGTTCTGTCAGATCTGAGCTCACGTGTATGGCCAATGAGGCTCATTCCCCAATCTATAACAGTGTGATTGTACCATACATCATGAGCGAGAATAGCGTTGTCCTTGCGATGTTGTTTGCATCTCATACAGCCTTCATAGTAACACGCATCACCCGTATTCCTTCCCATGAAAGAAAAAAGACGTCCTGTATAACCTCAGCCAAGCCAAATCTGTATACTCGCAGAACCTGTTCCGGCAATGCACTGAGACCTGCGCAACTCCCCTGCCATCTTCAACAATGATACAGCTGCGTTGCGAACGAAATCCCATCTTTCCCAACCATCCTATTTCCGCTGTGTATCCCGAGCGCCGGTTCCGTGCCCAAAAGCCTCCCGCAAGTAAGACAAAGCATCGATAGAAGAGTGACCTATAAAGGAAGAAACCGCAGTACCCAAGCTCCCGCTTCGATGATGATCCATGAACGCCAGATGTATGCTCAGGAAACCAGCCCAGCCATAGAAACACAAACAAAGAATTAAAATAGAACAACAAGCAAGTAAGAGACAAAGAATCAAAACGAGATTGCTGCGACAAGCCATGACTGCGAGAATAAGGGGACAGCCTTGCTTCCGCTCATCCCAGCACGTCGCCAATGTTCATCCGACGGATTTTCTTCCTCGGCGATCCCGACTCCTGACGCTCTTCATCCCGTACTCGCTCCCGCTGTCGCTCCGCCTCTGAAGCCGCTGGATCGCCTTCAGTCATGGCAACATCCTCGCGCGCATCGCCGCCGCTCAAGCGCCGAATCGGCTCAAGCTCCATCGGGCCCTCGGCGCGCGGACTCGAGAGGATCGGCGCGAGTCGGACGCCGCCGGAGTCCGGGGTGGGCCCGTCGAGCGACGAGCGACGGGAGGGCGGATCGTCGGGGTTGCCGGGAGGTCCGGCGGGGGGCTCGGATTCTCTCGGGCGAGGAGTGGTGGGAAGAGGGGCAGGAGGGGCGGGCGTCGGGTGGTAAGAGCGCTGCTGCTGTTCGTGGTAGTACGGCGAAGCCGGCGGGGGCGGTGGCGGTGCGTACGACGGCGGCTGATGGGTCGGGAGGGGCGGACCGAGGAGCTGTTGACCGTAGCTATGGTGGTGCACCGCTGGTTGCGGCGGAGCCAAAGCGGGGTGCTGATAGTACGGCGAAGGATGGCCCGTGGAATGCGAGGATGAGGTGCCTGGTCGCGGCGGGTACGAATCGCCACCAGCACCAGCACCTACACCCACGGCGGCGTAGGGGGAGTGTGGCACGCTGAAGGGCCCCGAGTGCGAGTGTGAGTGCGAGTGGCCGCGGACGTGGCCGTAGGCGGGGCGCGCATGTGCAGGCGCATATGCGTGCTGCCGATGCTCGTGCGGATAGGGGTGGGGATCCGTGCTGGGGCGGAAGGATGGCAGGGTGACGACAATGAAGTACGTCGCACCGCGCGCCAGGCGCACACGCGCTGGAAATGGCGGCAGCTGCTGCGAGGTGGCCGTCCATGTGTACGTGCGATCGACGAACCCGGAGGTGTATCGCTCGGCCTGCGCCTCAGTCATGCCGTTCGGACCGGTGACCGCGTCCCAGGCCGTCATTCTTGGAGGTGGCTCGAAGGACACATCGTCGTCGCGTTCGCGGCGCAGTCGGCTTCGGATTGTGAGAAAGCTCTCGCCATCGGCCGGGCCGGCCAGGTCGCCCATATTCCGTCCCGAGCGATCCTCGCCGCCGCAAAGAACCTGCCAGAATGGCTGGTTGGCTGCTAGTACAGTAAAGTCGATATCCAAGTATGCGGTCGGAAACTCAAATGGCTGTTGTGGCGTCGTAGGCATAGATCGCTGTTCAAAGGTTTGCCGGATGGGTGTCGTCGGTGCTGCCGCACTGCCATGATATGGTGGTGGCTGTGAACCCGAGCCGTACTCGAATGTTGATCGAGTCGCTGAAAGCGGGTGTTGTGGATATGGATATGTCGGACTTGTGCTCGTTCCCAGACCAGAGGAGCCGTCGCTATGCTGAGAGCGCAGTGATCGGAACGAGTCTGCGCGGCGGGCCCGTGTGGCCGCGATCGGTCGCGCGCTCATTTGTTCCGCGGTTGCGACTCTTTGGATCTCAGCCGCGAGGCGCTCGGCTTTGGCATCCTGGTCATCCCGCAGCCGCGGGCGACCGCGCTTCTTGTGCTGGACATCATAGCACGTATCCTGATTCACGCCGTATCAACTTCTTGTCCTCGCAGACATCCTGCCCTGCATCCGAACTCACCTGTTTGCCCGAGGAGACGCATCGAGTGCACGGCCGGTGGTCGTCGCAGCTCAGATGCGCTCGTTTGCAATTGATACACGCCGACGCAACATGCGCCTTGGATTTCCGCCCGGTACGTGTCGTCGTTGTCGCGACCGCGCTCGAGGATGCCGCAGATGGTGCAGCCGTCGGCCGGATGGTTGCCGGGCCTACCGGTGGCGGCGCGGCGCGGCGCTCAAAGGATAAGGACTGCGAGACGGCTTGGAAGGGCGGCGTAGCAAAGGCAGGATTCATGCCTGAACGTTCAAAGAACGGAGGCGCCAGCATGGTCAGCGGGCTCGCAACTCCCGGCATCGGGTGTGCGGCGGTCGCGTTCGTCGTCGGCGTCGTCGTCGGGGGAACTGCTGCTGCAGGGGCGACTGGAGAAACCGCGGTAGACGAAGACGCAAGGGGAGGAGCAACGGCAACAGGAACAGTGGGACCAGTAACGACAGCAGTCTCCCCGGAGACGGACGTCGACGGCAGTATATCTGGGACAGTAGGGACGGTGGTGGTCGACGGCGGCGGCGGCGGCGCCGACGACGCCGACATGAATGGCCGTCTCGAACGCTGCTGCTGCTGAGACCTATTGACGGGCAGCACAACGCCGCTAGATTGGGCGGGCGTTCCGACTCGTTCAACACAGCGCCTCGGACAGATCGGGCGGATGTCTGAGGATGAGGGCAGAGGAGTCCAGGGAGCGAGAGGGCCGTTCCGCTTGCGACCTGCATTGCTCCGTCAATGTCTCGTCTGCGCCAGAGTAGAGGACCGCCGGGGACGAGCCGGAGGACGAAAGGGCCTACGGGCGGCTACGATCGGAAGAAGTCGAAGTCGAGATCGTACGCCGGCCGGGAAGAAGAGCAACGGGCATTGGCAGCTCGATCAGCGAGAGAGGGAACGGCGGCGACAATGTCGCTCAAAGGTGAAACCTCTTCTCGAGGCAGAGGTGAGACGGAGGTTTTCCCTTCGCGGGCGACAGTTGCGTCACGGCGGGACGTTGATACTGTAGACAGACATGAGGCGACCGCATCAGGTGAAATATTGGTCGATCAGCGGCCAGACGATGGAGGAAAGATGTGATGTGAGGACCGGACGTCACGAGCACCAGTCGCCCACGGGCAGGGACCCACGGAGGAACAGGCAGCGGAGCCGATGAGGTGTGAAACCTGCTCCGAGCGGGCAAGATCAATGCAGCAGTTGTCCAGGACGGTCCGAGTGGCAACGATCGGGAGTGGTGAGGTAAGGTGAGTCAAGTTCCGAAAGCAGGCATGAAAGAAGTCGTTACCCAACGGTGCTGCTGCGACATGCAACGGTAGGAGCGAACCAAGCCCCAAGCTGAAATCCGAAACATCGCGTCGGCCAGGGCTCCCTCTATATCCCTACGGTAGCAGCAGCTATAGCTGTAAGCGGCAGCAGCATGGGCATCTGCAGAAAATAACAGCAACCTTAGTCAGACGAGACTAGCAGGGCCGGCGACCTCCTCTCGCGCTGGCTCCCCGTCAGCGTGACAAGCATCCTTCTCCATGAGCCCGGATGCTGCGAGGCGCACACCAGCGCGCCGTGTCTTGTCCTGCCAGCGTAAT